>JAUKPP010275850.1:0-10939 GCA_032273245.1 Phyllaplysia taylori | reverse complement strand
CCCCCCCCCCTTTTTTTTTTTTTCACCCTCCCCCCTCCCCCAGCTGAATTGATTATAAAATGGTGTACAGACAAGAAAGAAAAATGAATCATCTTTCTAAAAGCAATAATGGAATTAGTTGATTTGTAAATCCGACATTTCGCACTTTCCAGCTAGAATTAATGAAAAGCTATAGTTGTTTCTTTTCTGCAAACTCCTGTACTTTCCATGGAATGTGGTCATTCGTTCTCTTATTGTCAGGAAATGTAGGTTGGTTTTTTGGTTTTTAATTTTTTTTTACTTGACATCACGCCCTTTCAATATCACCGCGGGTACTTTCAATCAGTTAGAAGGTAAGCATTTAAAGCTAGCATTATTCTACAAGATTATTAGAAACCCTTGTATTCGTTTGCTTCTTTTATTGGCGTTTTACGGCTATCTTCGACAATAGAAAGCAATAATATCGTCGTCTGAATATCCTAGTTTTGCATTTCGTAAAGCCTCCATGAAGAGGAATCCCAGTTGTGAGTGGTATTTAAGATGTTCACAGTGCGGGTCATCCACATTTATAGCATAACAGTGGCTGATGCCTGCCAGGATCATTCAGTCGTACGTTAACGACTTTCATTTCTTTTTTAGATTAGAAAACAATTAGTGAGTGCATACCACTGTTTAATTATAATCCTGATACACTGTTCATACATTTAGATGATAATAATACAATAAATTTCAAATTCAGTATTGCAGCTAAGGTCTAGCAACCTGGCGCGTTTTAACATAACTTAGTAAAATGTATCTTCAACACGGTAATTATATCATCAGAGAGACCAAAATATTATGGACAAAAGTGTATGTCACGTGCTAGACACATTTAGTTGGGTTATCACCTACATAGAACATAAATATAGGCTACTACTAGCTACAATTATTATGGCAAGAAAACATCTGCAAAATTATACTTTTGAGTAGCTTTTTTTGGTTTGATGTTGTAGCGTCATAACCTTTACATTTAGACAATGCAACAACAAAAGCAACAACAAACAAAAAGACCCCCATGAAAACAAAGAAAAGAAAAAAAAGATAAAGAAGAAAAAGAAGAGAATAAAGAGAACAGAAAACTCATGTATCGTAATACATAGACAAAATAGACAAGCGAAAATGGACAAGTATGAAACAAGAAGAAAGAAGAAAAAGTGAAGAAAAAGGAAACATGCCAGCAGATATCGAAATCACTGCTGGATACACGTATACTTTGCACGGAAGGCTTCCCCCGTACCAATGCAGGAACTCCGGGGTCGGCTTGGTCTATCTCTTACTCTTACCCCATGACCATACCCTAACCTAACACCCCCATGAACCAACCTCAGCCCGCTGATGCTCACTAATCTAACCCAGACCCAACCCACCTGAGTTTCCTACCGGTCGACCACTATCGGAGCCCATCTCTAACCTCAACCCTAAATCATACAGGTGCCCTGATCTCAGATCGCAATCTTCTATCCCCTCAAACCCAGTCCCTAGTCCAGAACCCTACCTTTTCTGTTTTGTTAGGTTGCTGTGTTGTTGTTTTTGTGTATGTGTGTGTGTTTTGCTGTTGTGGTTGTTGCTGCCGCTATTGCTGCTGTTATTGTTGCTGTTGCTGTTGTTGCTGCTACTGCTGCTGTTGCTGCTGCTGTTGCTCTTGTTGCTGCGACTGCTGCTGCTGCTGCTACTGCTGCCGCTACTCTGTTATCGCTGTTCTTGCTGTTGTAAATGATGTTGTCTGGTTGCTGCTTTATCTATATTTGTTGTTGAAGTTGCTGTTCCTTTTGTTGTTTCGGTCATGCTTTGTTTGCTGGTTTATTTTGCTGGTTTATTCGCTGCTTGTTATTGAAGTTGCTGTTCTTGTGCTGTTTTTGGTGATGGGTTTTTTTCTTCCTTGTTTTTTTTTGGGTTTTTTTTTTTTTGGGGGGGGGGGGGGGGGGAGGTGCTGCTTTTGTCGCTGTTGTTGCTTTGTTTCTACTTTTACATCCCTTGCAATATTATGAGGGCTTTTAAGAGGCGAACTACTTCGATGCAGCTGAGCACGTGATGAGAAGGATGAATCACGCAGAAAAATCCGGATAGTCCGCACGTTGGATCGAACTCGGGTCTTCCGCGTGGTAGACGAAGACCCTCATTATTAAACCCCAGACGTCTGTGTGTTGCTGTTTGTTGTTGTTATTCCAATAATCTCTCTTGTTTGTTTGTTGTTTATTGCTGTTTGTTCGTTGCTTGTTTGTATTGTAGTTGTTCGTCTTTTACTTCTTCTTGTCGTCGCATTATCGTTGTCTTTGTTATTGTCATCATCGCAAGTTTTGTCACCTTCATCGCTGTTTTCGTCGTTTGTGTTATTACTAATATTAGTGTTGTTATCTTTGTCGTCTTTGCTGATGTAATTGTAGCTGTTGGCGGCTTGCTGTTGTTGATGTTTGCGCTGTCACACTTGTTTCTTTCGTTTTGTTGTTATTGTCGTTGTTGTTAGTTGGTTGCTTTTTTAATCATGTTTTTGATGTTGTTGTTTTTGTTTTGTTTCTTACATTTTTTTTTCATGTTATGTTCTCCGTGTTTCTATTTTCTAAACTACTTATGGTTGTCTACGTCAATTTCATCTCTATTTTGAGTTTCTTCTCCTAATTATTATCATCGCTGTACGTGGGTATTTGGCGGGTGCCCTGCACGTCGCAATTCTTTCTATGTGTTTCTATTGTCCTGATCTACTTCTATTGCCGAAATGAACTTACAGCGTTGATGATGCAGTAAAACCCTATCTAACCAAACAGATATCAACACTATTGTCATCGTTTTTCTCATACCTATCAGTGTCGCTATCATTGTAGTTAGAAGTTAGAAGATTGTAGTTAAAAGTTTATTGTTTATAGATGCACCAACGTTTTTAGCGCTGTGTTTTGTTTGTTTTTGCTCCCTTGTTGTAAGTTTTGTTTTGTTTGTTTGTTTGTTCTGCTACCAGTTTTATGTCCTCTGCAACACTGTACTACCTTTGCAACTTATTCACATTTACATGCATGTAGGCCTAAAGTTGTGGGTTTGATAGTTTTTGTACAGGTCTAGTTTGGTTTGGTTACCAGTTTTATCGGTTTGGTTTTGGTTACATGTCCCAGTTTTACGTCCCGTACAACATTGTCAGGTCATCTAAGACACGGGCCACTTCAACCCTTGCTGTCAGAGCCAACCCGGACTGAGAGGGAAGAAAGCCCAGCAGAGAAAGTAAAAACTCAGATCACCCGCGCCCGGGATCGAACTCATGTCTTCCAAATAACAGGCGAAGAGTCTAACCATTACATCACAGCGCCGGTAATATAGAAACAAAAAAATGTGAGCCCGTTGCGGCCTGTTAGTCCGCTGCCCGGGCAAAATTCAATATTGATTCCTACACAAACTTTGGAATAGTTCTGGGCGCCGAAATGACCTAGTAGTAAAGTCGATGGAGCCGTAAAACCCTAGATAAGCAAACTAACAAACAATATGCAGATAGAGGTTGGGCGGTTGGAAGGTCGGTGGTGATCTCATGTAGTCTGCTCCCCCCATACTCTTTTTTAAGAGATTTAAAAAACAACAACAAAAAACAAAAAACGCACACTAATTTTGGTCGGTATCTTTCGGGTCTCTTTATACGGTGGTATACGCCTAAGAGCCCGGTCCTCGGGAGACGGCAAAATGGGGGTTCATAGACAAATGGTCGGTGTGCGAACTAAAGAATAGGGGTGGATTTGGTGCCGGGGAGCGAATGGGAGGATTTTTCTTGCACCGAAACACGATGCATACAGCAATAAACAAAGCATTGTTAGTTTATTTAAGTTCTAGCCAGTCAGATGTAACGAAAAATATTATTGGTGTTGACAAGTACGGGGGTTCATGAGATTTTAGGAGGTAGGCATCTATTTTAATTCTTGTTTACGAAATAAGGCGTTTCTTATTCATTTACATTCAGCCTTGCAATTTTAAATGGTGAGTCAGTAAAACTTAGCTGGTGTTGTTTATTTTTTCAAGAAAAAAATATATTTCCCTTTGGTCTTGTGTTTGTTAGACTTATTATCTAGGGCTACTTCATTCACGTTATACCAAAAGTTGAAGCACTCATGCCATCATGCATATTGTCCGGATCCTTCTTCTATCACTGAAATCACGTTACATTTATAATAGTGTTTTACGTTGAACAAAAACATAATGATAATAAAGAGACAAAACAAACCAAAAAAAAGAAGAAAAATGAGTTTCATGCTGTATTTACCATAGTTTTGTTGCTGTTGTTGGCTTTTCTTCTCCTCTCTTTATCCTCAGAGAATGCACAGTTATTTTCTTTTGGGTTCGACGGTCTGAACTAGTTTCAAGAGATGAGAGGAGCGAGTACAGAGTGACGCGCGCACACGAGTGAACGCATTGGTGGGTATACAAGGTTGATGAGCAGGCAAGGTATCGCCGTTGTAGTTATTGAAACACGTCATGGAGGGGTTGGGGGTGAGAGGGGGGGGGGGGAGAGTCGAAATGTTAAAACTAAAACCTTTTACGTCTAGGCCTACACCAGTAGTTGTCATATCTATTCTTCTTATTATTATCGAACGTTATTTTACCATTACATTTGAAGCCCAGGTTGGACAATAAATCCAGCAGTAGCTCTAAGCTCATTTCGGGATCCATAGAGCTCCTGGTGTAGGGAAATGGGGGTGGGACATAGTCTCCCTTAGTAGTAGCAAGATATCCAGGCATTGGTTCAGTACATGCTCAGCCGTTTGTTCAACAGTCCCACATTTGTATTTTGGAGATCTCACCAGCATGAGACGATGCATGTGTGCATTCAATCTGTTGTGAGCTGTTCTGTAGCGAAAAATTGTCACCTGCTCTCTTAGGTTGGGTTTGTAGTAGTTGTCATGAGGTTTGGGTGTTTTGTTTTGTTTTGACTTAACGTCCCTTGCAACACTGTAAGGTCATTTAAGGGACTGACAATTTCGACCCTGCCTGTCAGGGCCAACCCGGGCTGAGAGGGACATTGTCGCAGCAGAAAAACGGAGATACTAGATTGAACAAACTGCTTCACGAGGGCCTCGAACTCACGCCCCCTGCGTGATAAGAGAAGCGCCTTACCATTACACCATGGCGCCGGTTCATAAGGTTTGGGTGGTCTGACTTTATAATAGTTTTAATCTCCTCATATGTGACTGGGGCGTTCTCTTGATCCCCTCTTATATCTATTGAAAACTTCAGTGTGATCTTTTAAAAAACGGTTTAAATAACCTGCACAACTGGTATACGTAGGCCCTACACAAAAATGTATACGTATGTATGCTACTGCGCAGAGAATTAGACCGGCGCTGTGGTGTAATGGTTAGGCCTCCCGCCTTGCATGAGGAAGACCCTGGTTCGATCCCCGATCGCGGACGATCTGGGTTTTTTTCTGTTGGGATATTTTCCCCTCTCAGCCCAGTTTGGCCATGACTGGCAGTTTCGAAGTAGCCCGTCTCTTAGATGACCTTACAGTGTTGCAGGGGACGTAAAACTGGTAGCCAAACCAAACCGAACAGAGACTTAGAAACCTCTGCCAGACGTGATAGTGATTTCATCAATATATATGTGATCGTATCTAATTTTTATAATTAAGCCTGTCTGTTTGTTATTGACATTTTGCAGGTAGACGTCCAAGCCAGAACCCGGCTAGGCGCACAGTATGGAAGTCTTAGGGGGAAAACACGAAGGATAAAAACGGTCGCGAGAAAACACAAAACAACATGCCAAGGGAAGCAAGTTTAGTGGGGAAAGTACAAAAGAGCACACACGCAAGAGCAAGCACGCAACGCCCAGGAGCAGGTACGCAGCATACAAGAGCGAGTAAAAAAAGCATGCATGCAACACGCACGAGCATACGCGTAACACGCAAGAGCAGGTGGGCAACATGCAAAATCAGGCACGCAACATGCAAGAGCGAGTTCACAACAGCAGGAGCAGGCACGCAACACACAGGAGCAGGCACGCAACACGCAGCAGCAGGCACACAACACGCAAGAGCAAGCACGCAACACGCACAAGCAGGCACGCAACACGAGGGAACAGGCACACAACATGCAAGAGCAAGCATGAAACACGCACAAGTAGGCAAGCAAGAGCAGGCACGCAACACGCACAAGCAGGCAAGAAAGAGCAGGCACGCAACACGCAGGAGCAGGCACGCAACACGAGTAGCAGGCACGCAACACGCAAGAGCAAGCATGCATCACGCACAAGCAGGCATGCAACACGCAAGAGCAAGCACGCAACACGTACAAGCAGGAACGCAACTCACAAGAGCAAGCACGCAACACGCACAAGCAGGCATGCAAAACGCAAGAGCAGGCACACAACACGCACAAGCAGCCACGAAAACACGCAAGAGCACACACGCAACACGCAGGAGCAGGCACGCAACATGCAGGAACAGGCACGCAACACGCAGGAGCAGGCACGCAACATGCAGGAGCAGGCACGCAACACGCAGGAGCAGGCACGCAACACGCAGGAGCAGGCACGCAACACGCAGGAGCAGGCACACAACACGCAGGAGCAGGCACACAACATACAAGAGCAGGCACGCAACACGCAGGATCAGGCACGCAACACGCAGGAGTAGGCACACAACACGCAGGAGTAGGCACACAACATACAAGAGCAGGCACGCAACATGAAGGAACAGGCACGCAGGAGCAGGCACACAACACGCAGGAGCAGGCACGCAACATGCAGGAGTAGCACACAACATACAGGAGCAGACACGCAGGAGCAGGCACGCAACACGCAGGAGCAGGCACGCAACACGCAGGAGCAAGCACGCAACACGTAGGAGCAGGCACGCAACACATAGGAGCAGGCAAGTAAAATACGAGAGCGAGTACGCAGCAACAGGCACGCAGCTCGCAGAAGCATGCACCGCATGATAAGGCACGAAGGAGCAGGTATGCAAGAGCAATCACGCAAGAAAAGGCAATCAAGAGCAAGCATGCAGAAGGCACGCACGAGCAAGTACGCAAGAGTAAACATGCAAGATAAAGAATACAGGAACAGGCACGACCAAGGAAAACAATACGCATGACAGAGAAGCAAGATCAAACGAGCAGGATTCAAGATTAATCCCGCAAGAGCAAGCAATAGGCAGAAGTAAGCACGCAGGGTGAAATGCATAGTAATAAGAAAAAATAAAACTGCAAGATCAAACAAACAGGAACGATTAATAATGTTAAACGCAAGAACAATGACGTGGGATCTACACACGCTGAGGCGAGAACTAAAGACACAATACACAGTGGAAGTTACGAGGACAGGCATGCAGGTTTATGGACACAAGTTCATGTTATCTTTACACGTTCGACGGAACAAGCATGCAAAAGTAAGCACGCACGTAGGATCAAGTACGCAGGATACAACCCGCAGGATAAAACCCACCCTCTTGGACACGGTAGAGCGCCACGTTGACTCATCATTCATCAGGTCCACGTCTGCTTGAGTTAGAGACTGCTTTGTTTTGACCTTGACCTTAGCCTAGAGATTGACGTGACGCCGTGATGAGATCGGAGCTTTACTCGCGCGCGACATTTTCCCCGGGGTTTAAATCCCATTGTTTATTGATTCTTCTTTTCTCTTTTGTGTGTGTTTTTTTTTTTATCAATGCACGGTGCTTTACTTTATTTAACTTTAATACTTTTTTTAAACTGTCGTAAGGTTTCGAAGTCGTTCTCGCTTTTCGATGTCGTTCGATCGTTAAAAGTCGTTCTCGTTGTTCGACTCCTTTGGACAATCTCGCATGATTACGGGTATTGCATTGAGCAATCGAAAACAAAATGTATAAATCTCATCACTGCGTCATGGTTTTACAACTGACTTTATAAGGAACTGAAGTTGGACAAAATAATGCCCGCTGAACAATCACTTCGGAAACATTCTGTAAGATACCAGCAACGCAAAGTCTCGTTCTGCAGCAACGTGAAGACCACACAACATCAACAGACCTCCTGCAAGTCTACAGCAACAAATTTGCCACGATGGGTTTATTTAATTTGCTCTGCTATGACTATGATTTTTATTTTTTACACAAAAAATATAGATGGGAAGAAGAAAACAACTAACAAAAACCCACCGCAAAAAACAAAAGATGAAAGATGAAAGACAAAAAAAAGAAAAGAAAAGAAGAAACATTTTTAAAATGTTTTATGTAACAATTATTCCTGCGCAGTAGAGTTGCGATACATAACGTATCATTTGTCTTCAGACCAACAGTTCTATTTTGTGTGGATAATTTTTACATGAAAGAAATCATTTTGAAAACTATCTCCTCGTTGATTCTTACCGAGTTTCTTCCTGTTTGTGTTGACTGGTTTGTTTGCGTTTGTGGGTTGTTGTTGTTGTTTTTTTACGCTCCTTGCAGCACTACACAAAACTGCACTATAAACTACATGTAGTAGGTCACTTAAAATAGTTAAAGAGGTATGAATTCGGATTCTTTTTTATCTTCGATAGGATTCGGCCACGGGTCCATGATTGCTTAGAGAAGATCCCAGTGAACCCACTACGATTCGAACCCGGGACTTTTGCATTTGTAAGCGGGTGCTCTACTAGTAACGTCACAACAAACGTCCTGGTTGGGTTTGTCTCGTAATCGTATGCGTTTTGTTTTGTTTTCTTTTGGTGCCATGCAGTACAATGCGCATACACATGTACAATGGAACTTCCCAATAACGACATCGCTCGGGACCGTAAAATTACATGTATGTCGTTATTCGGAAATGTCGTTACTAAAAAGTGTCCAGGATAGTGGACATTGGGGCGTGGTAAATCCGTCAATGAAACAATGTGTTGTGCTGGTTGTCTCCCGCGAGTCACTGATACGTTAAAGTTAAAATGTGTTTTCCCGGTGCTTATTTCATGATCGTTATGATTGTGATTGTCTTGTTATAATGCCATTTCCCTATGTAGTTTATCCGGGCTTGGGACCGCCATGAGTGCAGCTGAATTACCAACAAAGGAGTAAACGTCAACAATTGCAACCTCAATGTCGTTATGCAGAGGTTTTACGAGAAAGTATGTCGTTATTTAGACGCTTTTATTACTAATGTTATATTATAGTAAAAAAATTGGGACCAGAGGCCGATATCCTTATACAGAAAATGTCGCTATTCAGAGAGGTCGTTGTCGGGAAGTTCCACTGTATATGTTATTATTTGGTTTGGTTACCAGTTTTACGTCCCTTGCAATGCTGTATGTAAGGTCATTGAAGAGAAGGGCTCCCTCAACCCTTGGTGCCCGGGCCAACCGCTGAGGGAAAATAGCAACCCCCCCCCCCCCCCACACACACACACACACAGATCGTCCGAGTTTGGGTATCGATCTCGGGTCCGCTGCGTGACAGATGAAAAACCTAACCATTACACACCACAACGCTGGTAATATTATTTTATTATATTATAGTAATAGTACATTATCCTGTATACTCTTCGGAAAAAAAAGTTAGGGAACACTTCAATTTGTAGCCTACATACTTTTTAATCTTATGACAGAAAATTTACTATACTATGTAGAAATAATGCCTGCTATTGCTACATAAGCAGCCCATTCAACAAGGCTTACTGTTACTTGTAAATATATTTGTTATAAAACTAAAAACGAAACTTATGTCGCATTTTCTTTTCTTTTTTTTCATTATAAAACTCCTATGAATACGTGTTCCCTAGCTTTTTTCGAAGAGTATTTAAATTTAAATATTGATGTATAGTGGCGATAGTGCGCAAGACTTCAAAATCAATACTGGTACATGTATTATGTTGTGTGGTCAACATTGTACATGTAGGCTATAGTATATTAGTAGGCCTATGAGTGTAGCCTACATGTAGATTACTCACTGGAGGTTAAAGTTCACTGCTCTATGCAGTGGCAATAAGGAAGACCCGTCAGTTTCGTCTGAGTAGGTCAGACTCCCATTTGCAATGCTTTTATTTAAGTTTTTGTAGCTTTGTCAATTCTATGATGAATTCATCCAAAAAGTTTTATTGTGGTCAAAGGGAAACAACCCATGTAATACTTCTCTAGCTACCGCGTCGGAGGAGGAATTACCTCCCTTCATTTGAACCCATTGCACTGGTACTTTTCTATGTAATTACAGTACATGTATTTGGAGAAACAAAAACAGTTTAAACAGACTTTTCCCCATGTTCCCCGTGTCACCCTGTAGGCTGACTTCAAGTTCAAGATGTGGTTGGCATTCGTTAATTATTCAACCACAGACTGGTTCTCAGAGTAAAGTAAGAGGTCAAAAGTAGTAGGCACGATATTGTGAAGTGCAAAAAAAGCAAAACACCTATTGATGAGAGAAACGTAGGCTTCAACTTATCAAGACTTCATCAACTATTTTGTTGAGGCACCAGAATGCAGGGGATGAAGCGGGAAAATCCGAAAAATACATAACAATTTAACCATGAATGCGTACCGTACGGTACCTATGCCTGTGCTGTGTCGTGTGGTTCAGGTTAGTCTCTCCGGCTATCCATGCATGCCGAGGAAGTTCGGTCCACACGTCAGTCGAGCAATCTCATCTCTCTGCATCAATAATGTTGTGTCCTCAACCCGGGTTGCCCAAGGCAGAGGGCAGGATCGATGGGGCTCGCCTCGTATTTAACGTACATGTATTATTATTGCCTTTCCTTGTTACATGGGGCGTAAAACCAATACCAATACCGTACAAAAACAAAAGAAAAAAGACCCGATGAAGTAACAACCATGCAATTGTTGCACTTGATTCGAATTTAAAGTGCTACGGGGGCGTCGATGGCCGAGCGGCAGTGCGCCCGCCTACAGATCGGAAGGTCCCGGGTTCGAATCCGGGTAGGATTCCCGGGATTTTTTTGGAGTTTTAATGGCTCCGACCCCCGTCCTATCGGAGATGGACGTAAAATTCGGAGGTCCCGCC
>JAUKPP010275828.1:0-10940 GCA_032273245.1 Phyllaplysia taylori | reverse complement strand
ACGAAAGTACACACATGAGTCCCAAAGGGATGTAGGGGCAATGATAATAGGACATGAACTAATAATACAGCTACACAACCCAATTAACCAACCATACTGTCTCACACTACTGTCTTGTTGTAGATTTTGCCTGGCCCAAGTCTATGTAGTTAGGCTTGTTAGCAGAAATTATTTTACATTTTGGAGCCTGGGGTAATGGGAAAATCAGTGCTCTATTATTGAGATCTGTCAAGCCTTATATGTATGGGAATGAAAGTCCTGGGTAAACAAACAAAGCATCAAACATCAATGATCAATCAATCTGATCGGGATTTGGACAACTTTCCTGGTGATCAAAAGATTATGAGTTTGTCTTATGTTTGAGAGGGCAAGAAAGATTAGTTCAAGGAATTTAAGTTGGCTCCCCTTCCCTCTCCGTAATGTAAATATAGATAATGTTGTAATTTAGGGATTGATGGTTTCTGGAGGGGGGAAGGGGGGCATGTCCCTTGATTTAATTAGTGTTTCAGAGCTAGGTTAGTGAAGTGTACTTGAGCAAATTGATCTTTTCCTGATGGGTAATGCCTCTTGGAACTTCATGAGTACCGTCTGCACTGCTGCTTTCATGAACATGTTTCACTCAGTTACATCTGTTTGCCTTTTTCGTGGCAGTATTTTCAAAACTCAACTCCCACCACTGGGATTCTATACGGAAATTAGATGCACTTACTGTAGTCATGATCTTGTCTATTCACAGGCCCAACCAGGGTTCGGGCCCCCCTCGCTGCCTGTTGGCACAGAAGTTAGTGCGAAGTACAGGGGGGCATTTTGTGAAGCCAAAGTCAAGACTGTGGTCCGCATTGTGAAATGCAAGGTGAGTCTGTTGTTTTCATAGTGAGACAGATATGTTTGAGTGCCGAGTACTCTGCATGTATTGGTTTCTTGGTTTTAAACGGAATGATATTTTGATTGATGTTATAGACTAGACACACAACTTCAGCTGATCAGCACGGTAGTCAAATCTGGACAGTAAACAGTTGGAGTCCGTGAAAATCCAAGTAACTTAGCTGATTTCTAGTTTTGCAAATATTTTTTGGTCTATTGTTTTTACAATGCAGCAGATGACACAATTACTGTATAGGAAAGTCATGAATTTGTTCTGTTTCAACAGGTTGTGATGAAAGACTGTCAATCCAGCATCTTTGTAACAGATGAGGAGATCAAAGGACCTGTGAAGGTTTGTATTACTTCTGGTTTTTTTCCATAATTTTTTTTTCTGTGTAAAGATATGGATATATTTTAGTGTATTGCATCTTAAGCTAAAAGAATTCTTTGTTTGATGTTAAATGTTTTTTTTTATAATTGAGGGGTCTTGACACGTGCATCGATTTTTGTTAAAGTGATGATTGGAAGTTGAGGGAAATTGGTTGTTGTTACATCGCACATTGTAGGATTTTCATGAGATTGCAATATGAAAATAGTTGGGCAAGATGTGCAGTGATGTATTTCTATATCATACTTGAACGTCTCCACAGCTTGGTGCTATCGTAGAGGTGAAGCATCCTGACACAGGCCAGCCTATAGAAGCTACAATCAACAAGCTCATTGACCAGAGTACTTACACTGTTGGTGAGTTTCTAGAGTAACATTCTTTCTCATGCTCATACTTTAATGATTTTTCTTGAAACTCTGGCAGGAAAATGAGTACATAAAATCTCTTTTCTCTCTGCATTATAAAACATTAGTTCATTTCTTTTTGTAAAAGGTTTTACCATTATTTAATTAGTTACATTTTTTGTGAACCTTTTTCCCGTCAGCGCACTGTTGCATCTCTTTTTGGTTGTATGCCAAAATTGTTTCCTTAATACAGCTGACTGGACGAGTGAATGACATGGGGATTCGGAATGACAGAAAAGATAAAAACTTCAGCTGTCTGTTCTTTTATTGTAAGGGGGATGAAATCTGGAGAAATTTATCAATGTAACCGAAAATCACCTGAAGCGAGGTTGGTCCAAGGAAAGTTGACAAGTCCTCTGTTTTTATGCTTGCTGACCTATCTAATGCTACCTTAAAGGTTGTCGAAGTGCATGATATATCTTTGATCGAGCAGTGTAGTATTTCGGAAATTTTTATCATTACAGTGTGTCGTCTTTGAAATCTGAAATATTCTTTCGTAATTGTTACTGTCTTTGTATCCCCACTGCTTTGCAGGGTTTAATAATTGTGCCCGGGTGTTCATAAGATTTACATTTATCTTGTTGATCTCCCTTTGCAGTATTTGATGATGGCGATGAGAGAACCTTGCGGAGAACTCAGTTGTGTCTGAAGGGAGACAAGCATTTCATTGAGAGTGAGGTAAGTCTTGAATATTTCAAAAGTTTTCGGATTAATGGCATTGACGCCTAATTTATATGATGCTCTTAGATCAAATAATCTTTATATCTCAGTTGAGTATAGAGGTATATATGTAAAAATAGTATGATAGTTATATGATGATCATTCTAAAATGTGAATCATTTACATTTCTGTGTTGTTTTCTTGTCCACAGACTTTAGATAACCTGCCTTTGTCTCATCCAGAGCATTTTGGTACACCAGTTCTCCAAAATAAGAAGGCTAAGAAGAAAACAGAGTAAGTTTTTTTAATGTTTTTAAAATTATTTTTTTTACCAAAAAGTCACCTTTTCTTACTTGGTTTTAACATTTGTGCACTCTTTATATCTAAAGCACATATTTCTTTGCAATTATATGTTTTGCCAATGTATTGTGTGAAAAAAAGTCTTTATCTAAAAAAACATTTCTATTTGTTGATTATTCTCTTAAGAGAATAACCAGTCCTTATGGGGGGCCTTGTTGTCCGAGGGGTAGTGCGCCCGCTTACAGACGAGGAGGTCCGGGGTTCAAATCCAGGGCAATTCGCCGGGATTTATTCGGAGTTTTCATGGTTCCGGCCCCTGTCTAATCGGAGATGGATGTAAAATGACATTACAGTGTTGCATGGGGCGTTAAACCAAGCCAAACTAGTCTTTACAGGGTCCCCACCGTATCAGGGAAAAGTAAGGAATTTTGTGATGGGTCGTGAAGAATAAAGCAAAATGTCTTATATTTTAATAATGTAATCAACTGATGCCAAACAATTTAGAGCATCAAAGGTATAATAAATTTGTTATTGTAATATTAATATAGATTTTCTTTTTTGCAAGTCCCTACCATAAACGATTACTTATTTAATTAAAGAAGTGTGTCAAACATTGCATGTGGCTTCAATCTGTTTCTAATCTAACCTTTTATTACCCCTTTTTTTTCACACGGTGGCTTTCTTTTCTCTGTGAATAGAGGTCTTGAGAAAGAAAAAAAGATTGGAATCTTGAAAAAATTTCAAGGTTTGGGCAGGGACCCTGTCTTTATTATATGTCAACCATTTTTATTTGGACTATTAAGATCGAAATCATGACACTAGTACACAAATTAATAATGCATTTTGTTTGCCAGCGATGACAGTGATGATGGTGATGATGTCTCAGAGGAGGAATCTCCGCGGCGTGCCATGTACCGTGGTCGCCACCAAGAGCTGGTCGGCAAGCTGATGTTGGTGGACTTGCCGCACCGCAAGGGCTCTGTCGTTCCATCTCTGGTTGTTTTACCAGACGCCAACAGCATCAGTGAGGTCAAGAACAGGGACCAGATTCTTGTGCGCTCTTTCAAAGACTCCAAATTGTAAGTCTTTTGTTTTCCTTTGCAACTCTTGATTTTATAATGAAGCTTGATATCTGCTTTATGTGCCCTCGTTGTGAATATTCCCTGGTCATAGTAGCATTTTTTTTTATCATGAAGTTTTACACATCGTAGGCGATAAAACTCAGATTGTTTGACTACCCGCTGTAGCACATTTCTGATTTTTTAGATTTTAAAATGTTAAATTCACATTAAAAGCATTAGGAACATCACAGCGGCAAGTGCAGACTATGAACAATGAAATCATCTTTGCATGGAAAAAAATTGTGAACTTTTCACTCTTGACAGGTTTTTTACAAACACATCATCAGTAGAGCCCCTGCTGTTCTATTCTGTTGATCTATTAGTGGTCAACAGCTTATAGAATTTGTGTTTGAACCTTTGCATTGCACTCTTAGTAAATTTGTTGTCACTTCATATAAAATTATTTGTACTATTGTGGTTTATGTTCTACATAAAGTTTCTTCCTATTTCAGCACGGTGGTGACTCGCAAGGATTTGAAAGAATTTTCAAGGATCATTGCCATTAAGAATGATGATAAGACAATGCGAACAGGTGAGGGATATATCTGAAATTCTATTACCAAAACTTTGCATAGATAATGAGAAACATAAAAAGTTATATGTTAGGGTCTTGGCTGTTTTAGTATTTCAGTGGCGTTGCAAAGTCACATAGGGATGTAAATTGGCAATGGATGAAGGAAATGCGAATCATAATTTACCAAAGGGAGGTGATTAAAAGTGTATTATGTAGCAATTCCACACACTCGCGCAATATTTCCAAAGAACCCGAGTTATGTAAAGTTGCCTCACCTGCTGTGAAATCGAGAGTGACGGAGAAACCGGCGTGAGCCAGGTTAAAAGTAAAAGCGCTCATGCAGTGAGTTGTCACTCAACCCCGTGCTGGCGAAGGTCGTGGCGAAAGTATGGCCAGTTATTACATAAAATCACCTGGAAAATACAAAAAAATCTTCACACATTTTAACAGAAAAGGTGTATTTTTAACCACAATACCGCAATTGATCCTAAACAAAATATTTTATATATCTTTGTTGTGCTTTTATTTCAGCCTATGAGAAAGCTCTGCTGTATCATGATACTAAAGAGCTGCCGGTTGGTTGGAACAGGGAGGAAATGCTTGGCTCTGATGTAGAGGATGATGAAGAGGACGGGGATGACGATGAATATGTAAGTTTTGCTTAGCCTTGGTATTTTTGGGATGGTTATTTTTTTTCCTTTCTTTCTCACGTTCAGATTTCAATTGATATTGATATTTTGTAAGAAAGCAAAACTAGAAAGTTTTTTTTAGATTGTGTTTTTCCATACTTTTTTTCTGCTGTAGTCCTTGTTAAGATTACCCTTGGATTTTAGGGACAATAAATTATGTTGACGATATGACTTTGAGAGTAAAGTTGGCAGATATCACAAGTATCTCAGGGAATGTGAGAATGGTGGAACTTCTTGACAGTGTGAAGGAGCTCGGACAATAAATGGTAAGAACAAACCTGTTATGGATACAAAGAGGAAAGGGAAATTTATAGAACAGTCTACTAGAGGTGTTTTCGTCAAGTCTTATTGTTTCAGCCTTGAGGTTTCTGTTTTGTTAATAATTATAATATATATATTTATGAGGTTGTATAATGGACTATTTTATAGAATTGAAATCAGTGAAATTTATTGTTTGATTGTTTCCACAGGCATCGGAGGATGAACCATTTGAAGAGAAGGACAGATTTGTAGCTCAACTGTACAAGTTCATGGATGACCGAGGCACACCCATCAACAAGGGACCATCCATTGGCAACAAAGACCTGAATCTCTACAAGCTCTTCAAAATTGTGCAGAACTTGGGGGGATACAATAAGGCAAGTTTTGTGACTACTTGTACTATCTGAAAAAGTAAAAATGTTTATAGGACTGGATGTAAAAAATTAGGAATTTGAGAGATAGGGAGTGTCTTCTGTTCTTTTTCATAAGCATCTGTTATGATCGCAGAAACAAGTGGAGACATCAGCATTTTCTTTGTAGAAATATCGGATGTTTAATCCATTTTTATAAAGTTTCAGAGAAGTTCAAAAACTTATTTGGTAAATCTTCATCCTGAAAACTCCTGAAGCTGATCCGAGTTTTAGTGTTTACCAAGCTCCAGGGCATACTTTATAGAAAAAAACAAGGATCAAAGTAGAAATTGATGTGATGTTCATCTTTGTATTATTATGACAGAAATTTTGAAACCCAGTTAAAGCGGCTACAACTGTACCTAGTACCTACGACTACATTGTATTTTACTTAACTTTTTGTTTTAAGTTTTAGAGTGCATGGTTTATTTTAAAAGATTTAATTTGCCTAGTGCTGGCACATACCTCAATCTCATCTGAACAAGTAAAGTAAATGAGTACGATTGTCAACCTTTTTACTTTGTTCAATCTTGTGCCTTGCAGGAATTTGTTTGCTTTTGTTACTGGACTATTTTTATGTAATGTATTTTCTTTACCCTGACTTACTCTACAGGTGACCAAGGAAATGAAGTGGTCTGTTGTGTACAGCAAGATGGGTCTGCCTTCACTTCATGTGAATCCTGCTCATCAAATCAAAACTGCTTACAAAAAGTAAGTAGCTAACTTCACATCACAAATGTATTTATGGCAAGAAATTGGCTATCTTTATTGCAATTTACACCTTTTGTGGTATCCCAAGGCAAAAATGTCAGTGTGCATGAAAAATTTGGTGATGATACACCTAAGTTTGTATCTTTGGTTGAAAGTCTCACTGACTTCACAGCAACTTAAGCACATTATAAAGCTTAACTTAATTTCATCTCTGAAAAGAATCCGAATACTGTGACTTTGCTCACACACATTTTAGACTGCACTTTCTTATTTACATAGGCAGAAAAACTAACCTATTGCATGATATCGGGGGTAGAACATCTTAACTCTTACTTTCTTAGAGCACACTTCATGAAAAATATCACTGTAGGCAACATCTTGTGCTCCCTTCATTTCGGGTGACTTGTTTTTTATGTCTGTTTAAGAGAAATAAAACAAACAGTAATATACTTCTCTTCATACTCTTCTACAGGGAAGTATTTGTTCTTCAACAATATTGTTTTCTCTTCCCAGATATCTTGATGCCTACGAAACATTCTATCGAAAACTCGGAAGCACTATGGGAACATTAAGTCGCCCAGGACGTGCTAGACAAAACTCAAGCCGCAGCATTCTCAACTTCAGGGGACGTGAAAAGAGTCCTCGATCACCTAAGCCACCTGAAAAGGTAATATTTTGACAGAAGTATACATGTACTTTATGTGTTGGGGAAGGGTGGTATATATTGTAAATACAGAATATATGTCTTTCCTTGCAGGTATTTGTCATTATTCCTTTCCTACACTGCCTTTAACTTGAATCCAAACCTAAATTTTCTCCAATATCTCTCTGTATGCATTGTTCCTCTGCCCTCCATTGATTTATTTCAATTCTGTGATTTTTACAATAGCTAGTGGCAAGCCCAGTATTTTGCTTTCCCGATTGGTAGACTCAATGCCCTTACAATCATGATCTGATGCATAAAAATTATATGTATGAACTAATGAAATTTCTGGAAATTGTATTATCGCATCCTACAGAATGTTTAGAAGTTGGCCATCTGCTTGACTTTTGGAAGACTGCACGGATCCTTTGCCTTAGAAGGACACAGCCTGTGGAAGAAATGGTTTACTTTTCCTGTAGCTTTCTCTTTCTCATATGGAAATGTTTTCTATTTTAAGTTTAAGATGCAAGGCCTGCGTATAAAAGTTAAGTTTTCTATCTTTTGTTTCCAGTTAAAAGAAGACACTGGTAGCCCAAAGCCAAAAGTTGCAGAGACTGTGTCGGCTGAAAAAGCAGAGGAGAGCCAGGACGCTGCTAGTGTGGCCTCAACAGAGGAGGTTGATCCTGTCGGGAGGAGAATGACTCCAAGAAGGGACGCCAGAGCACAGGCCTTGAAAGAGGATCAAAAGGAGAAAGACAAGAAAGAAGAAGCAGCTGCCAAAACTAAGAAAGAAGAAAAGAAAGAGGAATCGTCGCCAAAGGTGAAGAGAGAAGAGCCCGTGAAGGCAAAGAAGGAGGAGAAGAAAGAGGAAACTCCTAAACCCAAGAAAGAGGAAAAGAAAGATGAGACTCCGAAAACAAGGAAGGAGGAGAAGGAAGAAATGTTGAAGGCCAAGAGGGAGGAGAAGAAAGAGGAGCCAGTGAAAGCCACTAGGAAGGATGAAGTGATGGGCACTAGAGTGAAGAAGGATTTGTCCCCAACGCCAAAAGCAAGGAAAGAGAAAGAGGAAGCAGCAAAGGCAAAGAAAGAAGAGGAGAATACAAAGAAGGAAGAACGTAAATCAGCAAGAAAGCTTCAGAAAGAAGAAGAGAAAGAGCCAGAAAAAGAAAAAGAGAAAGAGGAAAAGAAACCTGTGCGGTCAGCTCGCAAGGACAAGGAGGAAGAAAAGAAGGAAGAGCCCAAACAACAAGAACCCCCAGCAGACCCTAAAGAATCTCCTAAGAAGAGAGTAAGTACTGCACATTTTGTTTACATCTTCCATTTTATATCTACTCTTCAGTCTTACATAGAACCCCCCCTCCCTCATGGTGTCTAAGGTTTCATCAGTGCAAATAATAATTGTTGTGGTGGAAAAAGATTATGATGCCTATTATATTTTGCAATTTGAATCAAATAGGGACTCTGGGTTTTTACCCCTTGGGGAGGCCTTTTACTAACATTGTTCTATCTGTTACAAAGATCGTGTCAGTATTTTAATGCATGGTTGTCTTAATTTGATGTTATAGCTATCACAGTTATCTTTTGAAGTATTTTATGTTTCCAAGTTTATTTTTATCTGTATGGTATTAGTGGATAGACTGTACAGTGTGTATACCATTTTGTTGAGCAAGATAAACATTATTTTGTAATTTCGAACATTGCTGTTAAAATAGCTTGATGTGTTTATATATGATATGATACAATTTTTTATTTCTCTAGGAAAGGAATATTCTATTATTTCGTTCATAAACTATTGTATATGACTGGCTTTGAGTTTTTCAAAATAACTGTAGAGATTATTTACCTTTCTTTTTGTTTGTTTAATTTTTCCTTTAAGGTTACAAGAAGAAAACTGATTCAACTTGATATACGGAAGGAAGCCGAACCTAAGGAAGAAGCAGAAGAAAAGAAAGAGGTTGTGGAGAAGAAAGAAGTTCCAGAGAAGAAGGAACCTGTCAAGAAAATTGTGACGAGAGATCCCAAGGTTGTGGAGAAAAAGGAGAAGGAGATTCCTCGTACTCTCGAAAGGAGGGACAGCCGGAGCTCCGAGAAGAAAGAGCTACTTGTCAAGGCTGCCGAGAAAAAAGAGGTGAAGAGTGTGGAAAAGAAGGCGAAGGTGGAAGAGAAGAAGCCTCCGAAGAAGGAGAAGAAAGGAAAAGATGCTGAAAATGAGGAAGAGGAAGCAGCAGCAGAGTCTGAGAAAAGGTAAGATATATCTGTCTATTATTAATGATATCTGCCTGATACGATATATTAGTGGCACCAGGATTCTTTTGGCTTGTATGGTGAAAAAACATATTCTTTGCGAATCCAATGCATAATTGTGACTGGAAAAAGTAAGCGCCATATGCTTAGTTTTTGTGTTGTCTTCTGTTTTATAAATAAAAAGGGGGGACTACAAAAATGTGAAGGAATTTTGGGGGGAAAGATTTTTCCCTTCACTTTCTGGAGATTAATTATTCACAGAATGAAATGTGATAAATTGTCTATAAACATGTTTTTATCTTTTTATTGGCAATCTGGTATGTGCTCAGTATTGTTCACACATTTTTATTTGTTGTATCCAGTGAGGCTGAAGAAGATGTCGAGCCTCCAAAACCAGATGCTGTGGCAAGAAAAGACTTCCCAATTGGGTCAAAGCTCAAGGTCAAATACGGCAGGGGCAAAAACCAAAAAATATATATTGCCAAGGTGAGATGATAGTTTTGTAGGGAGATATCGTGCCAGTGCGTTTCTATTCATTTTCAATTGTGGGAAAAACAGAAATTCAAGCACTTTGACTGGGTAGTAGGGGCCAGTAGTTCTTATTAAGAATTCTTGTGCTTGGGTGTCTTGCAATATTTGATTGTCAGATTGACTTGTTGAAATATTGCTTTTTTCCCCATGTACAGTAATTTATATGTCTACGAAAGGTGAATTCTGGAATAAAGACGAGCATAGCTTAAGAATTGGCCACCATGATTTATGAAAATGGGTTGCTTTGTTTCTTTAGGTGTCTTTTTTAGTTTCATGACAGTTACTATCAAAGAAGCAGATGTTTCAAGAGAATGGGTTGTTAATTTTAAGCTTGCACTTCATTTAGCATGATATTGATCAAGTTTGAAGAATTTACAGGGAAACTGAATGTTTTAGGGGAGGGTGCTGCTGTGTTTTGTCAATATAGCTCTGGAATTTGCCATGAGCTATGTATTGAATGGACATAAAATTCAAATTGTTGAGTTCTTGAATTTGATGCATTTTAATCTTTATGTTCTCAGGTGGTGGATACTGGCAAAGATGGCGCACACAAAACCTACTTAGTCCATTATGCTGGCTGGAACACCAGGTTTGTTATTTCTCTTTTTTCAGACTTCACTTTGCAAAAATTTGTATTAGTACAATCTCCCATGCTGGTTGTTGGATCATTGTGCATCCCTTTACTGAAAGAAATGGTGCTACATTTACTTTGTTTCATTGTTGTGGCTTGACTCCGGTGTGCCTTCGATTTGTCTGCATCAGTCATATTTTTCTAAGATGTTCTTCTTCTCAATGAGTATTTATGACAAACTGAATTTATTGAAACGATAAGAAAAACAGAAATTGGGTGGTTATTTTTGCAAGTTTCTTCTTTATCTGAACTTGTGGTTTTTATTAAGAGAGTGATTGCACTTATAGATTTAAGTCTTCAAGCAATTTGTGGATAATGTCGTTTCAATTTAACTTTCAGATATGATGAGTGGATCCGAGCTGACAGAGTGGTGTCTGTAATGGACAAGCCTGACTCGGAGAAAGGGAAGCAACCCAAACCAATGGTAAGAGAGTTACATCTGTAGAGAAAATTGTCTCCTGCTTAAAGTGCGTATGAAACGTCAACACTCGCGTGTTACTCGAAATTAAACTTTGCTGAAAGGTCAAAAGGAAAAAAAAGAGTTCTATAAATTGTGATGTCACAATTTA
>JAUKPP010275806.1:0-10941 GCA_032273245.1 Phyllaplysia taylori | reverse complement strand
CGTGTCTTGCTCAAGGACACATCGCAGTGGTCACCCACTTAAAAGCTGCTTTCACTCAGCATCGCTTGACAAACTTTATGAACCAGAGTTCACTAACCACTCGACCACTGGGCCCCTGAATAATGTAAATCTCCCTTCAATAATGTCATTTGCTTAGGAAATCAGCTTTTGTCACAGAGATAAGATCTACGTTAAGTCATGACTTCATGCTTACCTTATGCAGATTGCCCAGAAGCCAGTGGATATCATTATCTCCTGGTAGGTTATCGTAGATCTTCCGGTATGCCAGATACTGTCTCACGTATTTCACAATCAAGATGCATGCAATGCTGGCTAATATGTACAGAGTCAGCATTTTGGCAAGACGCGGCTTTCGTCACGTGTTCAGGTCTTAAGTGCTATTTCTCAGTCTGCACCTTTAATAGAAAGACATAAATTCATATTACTGCATCGTAGCTTATGCAGCTATTAAAATTGTATGTCATAATTGAGGAGTAACAAAGCTTATATATGAATAGATTGATTGATGAAAATGAAAGGCAGAATTACAAGGGCGGACAGATGAATAGTTGCCCCACTGGTGAAACAGAAAGACTACACATTGAAAATAGAGGGTGGGTGGCAGGGCGCTGATCAATATCATTAGCTCAGTACATACAGTGTAACCTCGTCATACAGCACCCCGACATGGGTTTTTCGCCAAAAGATTCTTTAAAATTTTTTCGTCATGACGCCCTTCGTTTAAACAGTTTCGAGACAATTTTGTGGCAAAAAGGATTTCGCTGATTGCTGTTTTTACAACACTCAACACTTCTGTCTCTGTATTTTTAGAACTCCTGCTGAGCTTGTTATGATATGTAGTGATGGGCACATTTCAAGTAATATTTTAATATAATTTTTTAGAGGTCACAAAGGGGAACATTTTGCATCAATAAACAAAAGTCCGTGAGAGTTCATGAGCTGTCATCAAACTGTCACAACAATGCGTTGTCCCATTATCCTAACGAGCTCACTACCGCCTCTTTTCATTGTGGATTTGTGATGCAAACTGGTAGTAGTAGTAGTAAGGAGTTGGTTATTTATAGAGGCGCCAGCCTCAGCTCTTCTAGCCTCTTCTTGTTTCGTTTTTTACTTAAGCACTCAATTAGGCTTAAGTTTCCACTGAGGGTTGCCATTTGCGTGCTGCGTCAGCAAACTGGATTGACAAACTGAGGTCTCGGTTTCACTCTTAAATAAACTTGGAGTATTCATAATGTAATACAGTTAAACCAGCTTAAGCGATCACCTGTTCAAGACGACCACTTTCCATCAACTCCAAATTACATTCTTCTAGATATTCTTCCTCTCCAAGACGAAGACCTGTTTAAAACGACCACTTTTTTCTCAATATTGAGTGGTCGTCCTAGACAGTTGGCTGTTCTGGGGTGACAACAGCTCACTTTTTTTAGAAACATCATCTATACTTTCTTAAACTGAAAGTGATCCATTGGTGTACCTTAAGATTACAGTCCTGGGGTTTGACCAATTTTTTCGAGTATAAAGAATTTCGAAGTTCTGTTTTTCTTGCTACGAATAACTGGCGTATTATCAGTACTTCAAATCCGTACCTGGTTTTCTCCATTTCCATGCGTTTTTCAGTCTAATTTCTGAGGTGTGTAGTTTGTGTAAAACTCAAGTTAGCCATTGTAGTATCTTAACTGTTTACTGCAATAATTGCCAGTGTATGTAAAAAAAAGTTGAAATACCCCAGGACTGTAAACTTAAGGATTTCCAGGCCATTATCAAAATATTTTTTTCTTTCATGTTCAGGCTAAAACAGCCTAAGAAGATGGTGCTCTATAAACAACTAATTTCAATTTTTCTTCCATGTGTAACAAGAACTGTTAGGGCAGAGAATTGGTGAAGGCAGTATCACTTTGTAGATGGCACTTTATTGCATTTCTTTGAGTTTTGAGTCCCTTCCCACGGCCAAAGCTTGTTTGTTTTTTATGTTAGGGTTTTACGACACTATAATAGGTTATTTCAGTGCCAGGAAATAAGATTCGGACAAAATTCACACAGAAAAGGAGAAGGAAGAGACCACACCAGAGCGCCAAGCAAACCACCCGCAACCAAAGTGTTTTAAATAAAGAAAATCAATCGCCCGTGGAGGTGCGGGGCCCCAACCACCCCCACCAGGGGAAGCAAAGAATGTAACCTTCTGCTCTGATGCATAGCATGATACCGTACAAGGCGGCAAAAATGCATCACAACTGAAGCCACTCTTCCCAGTTTAAACAATAACAATTTTAACAATAAGAGTACCCATCGAAAATGGAACATGGTTGCCTGTATGGCGTGGGGACTGTGCAGTGCACTTGTGGAAACACAAGCCACTGCAGGATAAATAGGTCATGTACGTAAAATTCAGTCATTGTGGCTTACCCCTGAGTTCTAGCAGATCGCAGAATAAGAAGAAATAAAGAAAATCAGTTAATTGTCAGTATGTGGTAGTTACTGGGTGGGGCATGTTCTGTGCTACTGGCTGATTTATTTTCATATCGTTTCATATCAATGACTTCTATGCGGATTCATTAATTTTGTTATTGCACCAACAGAACCAAAGTACCACCCTTTAGAATGACTTTTTGCTCTGTGTGAGCAGCTCCAAGGGGAAAATAGTCCAAATAGTCGTCAAAATAATAAACAAAATCAAGAACAAAAAACTGAAATACAGGACAATGAAGATTCAGACCAATCATTTATTATTCATAAAAAAAATTGCATGCATGTGTTATCATGCCAAAGCCATTTTTGACACATAACAAATGACACACATTTAGGCGGATACAATGATACAACATTATTCAGACATTTGCATTAAACTGAATCCAATAATACCATGGACAAATTTAAAGATTCAAGTCGAGCCAATCTTGCTGACAGAGAATCATTCAAAATGAGATACTAGAGAAAGACATTGGCTGGTATCAGCATAAAAATCGCAAGGCTATGATCAAGTTTCTACTGCCACATGTATGCATTCTGTTGAAAGAAACATTATGTGAAAGAGAAAATGTCTTGTTACCTTCACTTGCTATCTAGTGGGTAGTTATTTCCAGAGTAGAGGAGCATAACTTTCATGACAATACATAACAAAGAAATAAAATTACAGACATAACATTCATGACAACAGCTATTGTTGTGAATTACTGAATATTCTCAATTCAATCAGAAATTCGG
This sequence comes from Phyllaplysia taylori, assembly GCA_032273245.1. Lineage (NCBI taxonomy): Eukaryota > Metazoa > Mollusca > Gastropoda > Aplysiida > Aplysiidae > Phyllaplysia > Phyllaplysia taylori. The sequence goes on along the minus strand of JAUKPP010275806.1, from coordinate 7,719 downwards.
CCATGCAAGACATAACAAATACAGCTGTGTGTCTTTTTTGTCCTTGAAAGCTCTGTAGGTTTTGCTTAAAGTGTGTAAAATAACCAAAATTGAGGTAGCAGACATAATATTCACTCCAGATTCTTATGGACATAACACTTTGTGAATCATTAACGACAAAGACATACATTTTTACATCTCGTGGGACTAGGATGGGTCACATTCACATAAGGACTGAATCGCACGAAATTATGCTGAGTTTACACCTGTCTGACACATAAATGATGGCGAATCGTCAAATTGTGTCTCGAAATCAATGTCTCTTAAGGGACATAACATTTTCACTACATATGAGGCTGTGACAGAAGGTCGTGGGGTTCAGCATGGCTAAGACCAATATTCTGAAATTTGTCCTTGACCTCTAAAAATTTTCTCAGTAAAAAAAAATGTGTTCTTTAAATAAATAAAAGTTTGGAGACAGTTCTACCCACCGTTTCTGTGTTTTTTGTGTTTATTCTTACCAACATCAAAAGTGACGATGGTGATGGTGGACAAAGTTCTGCTGGCTTTAACTAAGAGACAATTCAAAATTTGGTTATCAAATTTATGAAATATATGATAGGCAATGCTCACTTTAGATTTAGTTATATAGGACAAGTATTTTCTTGAACTCATGGGCCTCAGAGCAGTAAAACGCTGTCTTCTTAGAGAGTCTAATATTGTTCTCTTGAAATGTATTTTATTCATGAAGAACATACATTCTGTGCTATTTAGTAAATTTGATTACGAATGTTATGGTCACTAGTGGACAAAAGATTTTGTGCCGTAAAATTGAATGGAGTAAAACCCACGTCAAAACATATTTCCTGCCGTTCAAGAATCATATTTCACCTCATCAAACTTTGAATATCTCACTTTAAAATTCAGTTGGATAGGGCAATAATATGTTGCAAACATTATGCCGACAAGTGGACGAAGTGTGACTAAGGTGATGAAATTGTACCGGACCAAACCCATTCAGTACTGTATAACAGGTAAAATACGACGAAAAAACACCCTAAAACAAAACAGTCTTCTAAGACACAGTATGGCTATACTTTTAAATGTATTTTTATTCAAAACGGACAGATTTCTGTGCTTACCACTAAGTTTTGTGACAAATGTTATGAAGACAAGTGGACAAAAGAATTCATGCCTTAAAATTGAATGAAGGAATAAAAAGCCATCCCAAAACGTATTTGCTGCTGTTCAAGAGTCACACTCCATCCCATCAAACATCGGATGTTTTGAGGTATTTAAAATTCACCTAGATACACCAATGATATGTTGCAAACGTGGCGCAGGCAAGTGGACCAAGTATTGCGAAGGTGACTGTACCGGAAAATACCCCTAAAAAGCTCAATTTAATCAGTTTTAGTGACAAAACTTGATATAAGTGGTTATAAATGCCATTTGCCAGTGATTTAGATCTCTGAACAGCTATATCTTATTTTCCGTCGCGAAGATTTTGTGGACAAAAATGAATTTTTTGCTCTTTCCATCTATTCATCATTATACTATTGTAGGGTGCCAAATCAGAAAGAAGAATGGATAGAGCTTTGAAAACAAGCATCACAAGTGTGTTGGGTTGAAAAAAGTGCCCATTTGATAGGAATGTGCGAACGTTGTAAATCTACATGTATCTTTCGCTGGTGCAGTTGAGCATTGACAATCTTAAAACGGGTGCACCTCGGGTCGGTGTTTCTCCTTAAAACATGCAACAAATTTAAGATGGCTGCTTTGCTAAGGTTACCAAGTAGAAAAAAGAAGGTTACAATCACTGTTTTTCCTGATTTGGGCACGCCAAACTCATCCTTACTTGTGACATTAGACATACTGAGAAAGAGGGTCCAAACCATCCGTTTTGACCGACGCCTGATATTGAGAATATGCTTAAAACCTTGAACAGTCAGAACACCGCATGCGAAAGAAATCTACATTTATCTTTTGCTGGCGCAGTTGAGCATTGTCAATGTTAAAACGGGTGCACCTAGGGTCGGTTTTTTCCCTTAGAATATGCAACAAATTTAAGATGGAAGCTTTGCTAAGGTTACAAAGTAGAAAAAAAAAAGGTTACAATCACTGTTTTCCTGATTTGGGCACGCCAAACTCATCCCCACTTGTGACCTTAGACATACTGAGAAAGAGGGTCCAAACCATCCCTTTTGACCGATGCCCAATATTGAGAATATATGCTTAAAACCTTGCACAGCCAGAACGCCGCACGCAAAAGATAACTGGCGCTGTTGAGTATTGTCAATGTTAAACCGGGTGCACCTCGGGCCGGTGCTTCTCTCGTTTTTTTCCCAGAAGTTTCGGCAATTTTGAAAAATCCAAGACGTAGGATGTTTCAGGCAAAAAAAGGCAGATTTTCAAGACTTTCAAGTCTTAAATGAGCTCTCAGACTTTCAAGACTTTTTCAAGATTTAAAGACGCGGGTATGGAGCCTGAAACTGGATCAACATCACTGGAACCCTCCCCACTAGTCCAAGAATCTAAAAGAGACTGCAGTTGAATAAATTTCTCCGTAAATTCTCTCTCATCCATCCCAGACATAACATTCATCACTCTGTCACACACATTTTTGACCTTCCGATTACGCCAGTCCACCATCTTTGTGGGAGACCTTTCTGAAGTGACAGAGTAGTCAACCTCAGGCACATCTGCAGGGAGATCGATAATATCAATGACTGCACGGAGAAACCTATTGGGAATATTGGAAACCTCAAACAAACAAGCAGATATTGATCTGCGGACTGCAAAAATGTGTCTGCACGGAAGTTTTAAATGGCCAAAAGTACTGCACGTACAAGAAGACGAAGTTGTAGTCTGTGACCTGTCTTTGAACTGAACGACAAAAGTATCAGGATTATCAACAGGCATAATGTCATACACAACTTTTTTAAAAACTGACAACTCATGTCTTACAATGTCTGCTGCAAAACGTGTTAGAGATCTTGAAATGGAGACTTCAGTTTCATCAGTATCCTTGTGGTTATACACAGTAGAATTAAGAGATATGACCTGCTGTCTTCTAGCATTGGTGATTTTACCTTGGTCAAAGGACAACAAAGCTGACAAGCAGTCAGAAAGGGTCAATTTTCCTGTTAATTGTTTCTTAATTTTAGAATAATAACTTGCCATGGTGTTTGTAGTTTTCTGGGTGAATTTCATAACTTCAACATTGCAGCAAGCTGCCCACATGTCTCTCTTACTCCACCAATTGGATTCAAAATAATCAACAAGATCTTGTGGAACAATAGATGATATATTAGCTTTCACTTCTTCAAATTCAATTTCCGATTCAGTAGAAACTTGCTTCATGAATAAATCCAAAACAAGTTTAACATACGATGCACCTCTACCCAACTCTTTGCGAAGATGGCGCCTCACGGCTTGAGAAATATGAAAAGAACAAAGATTCACTGGGACATTCGGAAAAACAGAGGTTATGGCAGTCATTTTACTCGTGTCCATGTCAACGATAAAACAAGAAACACGACTGAGAACAATATGTTGAGAAAAAAACAGTAAACAACGTTCAATCAAAACTCCGTCCTCTTTTGCTAAGAAAGCATGGAACACTGGCATCCCATGACCTTCACCATCAACAATCATGATTGTGAGAAGAGGCAGCAAATAGTGGTTTATCTTGTAAGTACAGTCAATGATGAGGCATTCAGGGAATTTAGACAAAAGACACAACATTGCCTGAGTAATGAAAGCAAAGAAGGCAAACCCTCCAATTTCATCCCTTCCCGCTTCAACAAACCCACCCTCGGCAACAATTTTCTCCCCAATCTCTTGGCACTTGTCTTCGTCCTTGTCCCGACGTCCACTTTCACTCGCCAGCTTCCTCCGCTTGTTGTAGACATCCTGTGACAACACCGCTACCCCATGCCTCTTCTCAAGAAGCTCCCTCCGTTCAGACATTTTTGCCTTTGATGACAGGATGAGCTGGTCGGCAGCATCTTCACGAAAGCGTCTCTGCTCAGGGTACAACTGAAACATCTGAAATATAGTCGATGGCAAAATTTGTTGAATTTTTTCACAACTGTACAGTAGGGGCAGGGTTGTGAAAAGTAACAGGAAAAACTGCGCTACATTTGTGCTACTTTTGTGTCCCAGAGAAAAGTAAAACTAGGACAACTAGTAGACTCCAAGCTCACACTATTTTTTTCAGATAGTTTAGGCGAAACAATCAAGTAGTTAATGCTTTAGATCAAGATCAATACTGGCTATTCTTGGACACATGTATCTACTATACAATAATTCCAAGCTTTAGACTGAAGGTTAGGCTATTCTACAGCCAATTTTGGTTCCTATTTTACTCTCATAACAGCTTGTTGTAAAAAGATTTTTTATTCACACCGAGCACATTCATATGAGCACATTTCTGAATGTTGAAAAATGAAAAGTAATCACCCAATGCCTGTGAAACTTTATGTTACAGAGACAACAACTCTAGTCTAATTTTTTTTGTAGAAGATCAGATTTCAGAAAAAAAGTTATGGAACATCCACACTTTAAGCTTCGAGCTGATTATGGGAATTCGCAGAAAAATGGTAAAAAAGAAGTATTTTTATTTCTGAACATATGCGGCTGAAAATTTGCACATTTATGTATTTTAAGAAGTCAAGCATGAAAATGAAGTCAAATTCAAAGCAGGACCCCAGAAGGAGTAAGAATTCATATTTCCATTTTGAAAATTATAGCATCTTAGTGTAAATGAGTGACAGTGTCTTTGTAGCTTAATTTTTCGGTCCAACAACCAACAGTACCATAGCAAGTTGATTTTTTGTATTTGACTGAAAACTTGGATAAGTTTTACACTGATGCCACTCAAGCTATGATAAAAAACAAACAAATCTGGCCTTGTGCAGTATCATAAGGAGCAGGTGACTCTCCTCTTTGTTTTATGTATAAAGCTTTATGATTGGCCATCCTTGGATGAGATGCAGCGAAATTAGAGAGACATATCCGAAGATTTTCTTTACCCGAACTTGACAGGCCGGCGCAGATCCACGCAAAATAGTTTGATTCACAGCTTTGTTTCATCACTGAAAATTAATTTAAGTATAACAAAAGCAGTACTGCCAAAGAGACGACAAAACTAGGAAAAAGATGATGTTTACTAGTTTGTGAACGACCTCATAGTCTTTGAGAAACAACATAGCAAAGTTACAGGGATGGAAACTGATTAGTTAAAAATTTACTGAACTTTTCATGGGCTATACAGATTTGGAAAAAATACACTTATTCAAGTGCAGATTAGTACGCATAGTAGAATGATTCAACAGTGAGAGTAGGTAGACAGGCCTCAAGGAAGGGAGGGTGATGTGTTTGTTTAAGTTGCAGAAGCCGCTTATGGAAAATGACAGAGCAAATTAAAATTACGGGGTTCCGTAAATTTAAGGAAAGTTTCCATCCCTGAAAGTTAGTGGAAAACTCGTTTTTTCCCTGATACGTGAACTTATATGCCACTTGCGAGTAAGCAGTTTGTGGTACCTACTTAAGCATTAAACAATATTTGAACTGAAAAAAACAAACAACTCACCTCTTGGGATACTTGATGGTTCTCGTGGTTCATCTCCAGCTTGGTTACTTTCAAATAGGGATCTTTGCCTTTGGGTCGATTCAGGCGCACATTCATCTGAACAGGGCAGTTCACCTTGTACGATCTGATGACAGAAAGTTTTCAAATGTCAATGCTTCAGCAGAAAATCTACCACAAGGTAAGAAATCAATGAACATTAACCATGAGCTTAGCCAAGTGCCTGTTGCTGCGTCAAGCCCTGGGACTAAATTTGTGAACAGAGAACTGGGTTACAATGCATCAGAGGCACGCTAGATCGAGAGATGTCTAAATCAAGCCCCTGCACCTGGCAAAATACAGTAGAAAAAATGGCTATAGCAGGACTTTGCTTCAGCAAAGCAAATGGGAATTGCCAATTGATTGCTAATGGTATTGATTAGAACTATGTCGTTATCCGGAAGTTGCACTGTATATATATTTCACTTAAAATGTTAATATAACAAAATTGTTTCTTAGTTAAAGCCAACAGGACTTTGCCCACCTCCATCACCTCCGTAACTTTTGATGCGAGTAAATAAGAATCAATGCAAAATACACAGAAACGGTGGATAGAACTATATGAATAACTTTATTAATTCAAAGAACACATACTGTTCATATTTTATTTACTAACTAAGACAATTTCAGAGGTCAAAGACAGATTTGAAGATATTGGTTTCAGCCATGCTGAACCCTGCGACCTTCTACTTCTGTCACAGCCTCATGGTTTGTGATATAGGCCTACTTTTAAATCAAGACACACACTATACTAGTACACTATGGGGGGGCTCTAGTGGTCTAGAGGTTAGTGGTGTCTGCCTCTCATGCCAAAGGTCATGGGTTCGATCCCGGGACGGTGCCGGCATGTTATCCCCAGTATATTTCTTCTTCTTCTGCTTCTCTATCTATGTCTTGTCTACTCTTTCAACCAATTTTCTGACTCTCTTCACATTCTTCACTCTCTCCTTTGTCTCCTCCACATACATGCTATTCTTGTCGCCTGCCTTGCTTCTCTTATCTCCTTCCTTGTCTATTCCTCCTCTTTCAACCACACCCTTGATTTTAGGGTAGGTAAGATAAAAAACACCTAGTCTTCTTGGATGCAGGAGAAAAAACCTTTGAGGCCCTGTGTGTACGTTGTCCACCTTAAAAGATCCCTTGGTGGTTGAGAATCGAAAAAAATAGGCCTACTAGGCCGCCGCCCGGGCAAAATAAAAAATTAATCCAAACCCAAAAATACATGGGAGTGGTTCTGGGCGCTGAAATGACCCTATAGAGTTGTTGATGGAGCCCTAAAACCCAAACCAAACAAACAAAAACTAATCCACTATAGAAATAAATACATCATAAATAAACAAACACAGAGACTTATGATGTTAGCACAATAAAGATTAACTAATTTAACTTCCAACTACCACGTAACGAACAGACCTTACACATTAAAATTATTCTATCCAACTTTATGTTCATGAACCATAAATGCCCCATCAAAATTGATAGCGACAGGCAAGGTTACGACTTAACAGACAACCATAGACATTTATGACATCTTGACGATAGAGTAGAGTTTGCAGACAACTCGACTGGCGCTCAACCTGTTGGCTTACTTGCTAACGTGTACACACGTTCCAGCAATGACTGCATATCACTGACCCGTCCTCCCAACCGCATACCGATTCAGGAACTGCTCATTTATTCCCTTGCTACTTGCGAGCACAAGTTACGAGCAATTGTCTATTCACAACAATAAAAAAAATTGCGGTCAGAACCCAACACTCACAAAGCAGTCATTTTCCAGGCAGACTTGTTAGATACACCAATGTCAATATTATTAGAAGGCTACCCATGGAGCAAGACTGTGACAAAAGAAAAACTAATCAATAAAACAAAACAAATCAAAACTAAAAACACAAACACACAAACAAATAAAAATCTTAGTAGTGCATGATTCGCTTCATCATGTCCATGTAGTCATGTCATGTATGATGTAGTAGTAGTAGTAGTAGTAGAAGTAGTAGAAGTAGTAGTAGTAGTAGTAGTAGTAGTAGGCCTATACTATAGTTTTTTCCGGTCAAATGTGAACATAACAGGTTCAAATGTGACATAGTATGCTCAAATGCAACATT
>JAUKPP010275805.1:5581-20890 GCA_032273245.1 Phyllaplysia taylori | reverse complement strand
GCATGAATTATGATTGTATTTGTATGCACCATTGTAAACCAAATTTCCCTACGGGGATCAATAAAGTACGATTTATTCTATTTTATTTTTATTTTATTTATTACTGTATACAGTAATGCCAGTGCTGCCCTGCCAAGGCAGACCGACGAATCTGCAAAAATTATTAATCCCCGCATTTTTGTTTAAATGGACTCCCATATTCATTCTGTATCTTGTATTAAAGGGAGGAAGATGTATCTGCACTACAAATAGGATATTTCACTATGGCAAACAGTCATACCTGAAGAGCCATTCCCATGTTTCCCATGGCAACATCTTTAAACAAAGATGTAAAAATCAACATTCTTTGCAGATACATCGGTCTGCCTTGGCGCGGCAGAGTGAGTATCTCTATTCCCAAATAGAGAGAACTAATCACCAACCTGCATGATAAACTTGACAGTTTCCATGAACTTCTTGAGCTTGGAGATCTGGTAGACTTCCCAGTTTGTCTCATGGATGTTGAACCAGCCTTTTCCCACATCCCGCAGTGGGGAGCGGATGTTGGCTCTCAGGGAGATGATCCAGCTGTCCTTCAGGTTCTGGCTCACCTACACGCACAGATACAAACATTGATATCACAGTAGTTTTCACAATGGGGCTGTTCCTTTCCTTGAAGCTAAGTTAGAAGTTATATATTTATAGAGTCACCAGACTCCCGGGGTACAGAGATAGGCTGCCATAACTCTGTAGGCCGTAAAGACTACTTGAAGGGTGAAAACCCCATATCAGTTCCTGATCAACAACAACAACAAAGAGTCACCAGCTTCTTTTGTTTGTTTTTTCCACAAGTGTAAATAGCTGACTAAATTTGTTTCACTCCCATCCCATTACCAGATTTGTATCATTACAATTTGATACCAGCTAGAATCTTTAAACCAATGTCAATGAATTGTATTTTAATAGTTAGAAAGCAGCCACTGGGCATATACAATGCCGATACACTGTGCTAAATGAGTAATTCATTGATTGTATGTGTGTCAACTTGAAACACCTTGCCCTTAACATTACATTTGTGGCCAAACTTTGTCAAATTTGGTCTTCAAGATGGTGTTGCCATCAGTTTCATCCAAGGGAAAACATGTGTGCCACAAAAAACATACATGTCGTACAAATATCACTACCAAAACATTATAATACAAAGATTACTACTCTACCAGATAAAAGAGTGAAGAAAACATCTGCAGGACAAAAATTATTATGCTGAAATTTGGTTGAGATTTCCGAAAAGCAAAATTGTATAGAAACAATGCAAAAAAGACGCAGCACGCAAATGGTAACCCTCAGAGAAACTTAAGCCTGATTGAGTGCTTAAGTGAAAACCAAAACAAGAAGAGGCTAAAACAGCAGAAGCTGGCGCCTCTATAAATAACCCATTCCTTACAATGCGAAAAAAAAAGAGGAAAATGCCCATCTGTGCTTACCATTGCAGTGGACTGAGACTGCGTCTGCTCAAATTCCTCCAGTCTCATTGGCTTAGCCGTGGGAATGTGGAAGAGACTCATGCAGCTCACTCTGTTACACTCAGTGCGCACTTTGCCCATAGCCTGGATACTCTCAGGCAGTGTGAGCAAAGAGTTGAAGGCAAAGCTGTCGTACTGCTCGTCAAATGGGTACTCAGGGACATCAGGGTTGCAGCCTGTGTCCGTACATTAAATTTCTTTTAAATTGTGATGGAAGTATACATGCACACATAAACACTTGCTTAAACTCAAACTTGTTATAACCACGAAGAAAAATTTCCTTTCTGGACAACAAAGTTTATCTTATCTCTTATCTTATCTTATCAGATGATATAAAGTGAGATAACATTAGGTGACACTTGAAGAAGAGAGAATTCAAGTGAGACGAGACAAACAATTTGTCATGTTTATAAAATGATCTTTTAATGCCCACAATTCAATGCTTAGAAATGTTAATAGAAGGAGCGATGGTTCAAGTTCCACCTAGTATGGCTTTTCCAAATGGGGCTCTTTCTTGAAAAATAACTTTAAATGCTGTCAAAGCCATCAAACTGACACTAATGCCAAATGGACCACGTAAAAACTTATTCTGAACAATGAACGCAGAAGCATTTGCTGGTACCTGTGTCTGGTACATCCTTCTCATTGCTTGGAGGCACCGATACAAAAGCGAAAGTCTCCGGGTCGTCATCCACAATCTTCTCAAAGATGATCCGGTTCATGGAGCGACAGAAGTCAATGTTCACTTCTTTCTCCAAAACCTGGGTGTAGTCTTCCAAGCTAGAAGTAGATACAGGAAATGTTACATTCAAACACAGCTGATCAAAGAGTGGATAAGAAAAGAGAATACAGAGAGAGTGAGACAGTCACAAGAGAAGAAGGTGAGAGAGTCATAAGGGATGTTAAATGCAGAGAGAGGGATAATTAAAAGCTATTCTGTTGGACAAACTGTATACATGTATGGTTATTTGTGAATACAACTTACTGAGAGTGTTCGTACATGTGTTAGTATGTGTTTGGACACATTGAATGCATATGAAAGAAAGTATTCTCTGAACATTAGGATATCTAACAAATTAAATAAACTCTTTGTGAATAAAAAAATTTCTTTCCTTATCTTACGGAACATAGTTTTGAATGTACATTTGCTACATGACATTCCATTATCAAAAGGAATTTCAAACTTCTCATTATGAGAATACATTAAGAAATTGTTGGCAATAAAACATTCAGTCCTATACCAACCATATGACAATATCCACAGAATTATAATTGCCCCAATCTCCTTACCACTAACCTGTCAAGAATAATCATGACTTATGCTAGAGCCTTTGACATACAGGCTTTTAATCGAAAAACACATCTTTTTTAACTCACTCAAACCTTTTCCACATTTCATATTCATTTGGCACTAACACTTGCATCTGAAATATTTGTTTTAAATAATAAAAATAAGGATAATCACTGCTCCAATCTATAAAAAATAGGAGCATTACAATTTTTTTCAAGTGTTTCTTAAATCAGATACAGAAGGTAAAGAACTTTACTTTTTGCCCTTGTCAATTCCAGGAGATGACTGTGCCCACTCAATCATTCTCTTGAGAGAGGCTTGGTCCAGCTCACCGACTCCGTCCATGGGCATGCAGTCAATGTAGAGGTTATAGCGGAGCTCTGCCTCACACACTTTGCGAGACTCAAACGCAGAACTGATGCGCTCTGCAAAGGTGCTTGGATCTTCAGCCTTGAACATGAGTCTGATGCGCGGAATCCACCACTGTCCAGGGGCTGACACACGTTGTCCATTCTCCTTGAGACCTCCGTTGACCACGGTGTTTCCCTCCGTGTCGATGATGCGACCTTGGCTGTTGGTGCTTTGCACAAAGTACAGTTTGCTCACAGGGTCAAAGTCAAGAACTCCAACCTCAAACCAGTCATACTCAATACTGGGGTCTGTTGGGTCCTCTGAAAATGAAATTGTTTTTTTTCTTTTAAAACACACCAGAAAAAAAATTAGTCAATTCAGCTGGCATACTTTATTGAAATATAGAAATGGAGTAATACGATTACAATGGTTGCATCCAGAATGTTTATCTTATTGAAAAGATTGATGACCACCTTTAAAGATGCTGTAAGGATTTGGAGTAAACAATGCCACTCGTCCCCCTTTTCCTCCCCTTCACATGTGTGAAACAAATAGCTTCATATTTCACATCTCCTTTCTATGCTGCTTGTATGTCACTATGTCCTAACTCACTCCACCTATCTTAAAACTTACTCGGTCCTCTACTTCTAACTTATCTTATTTTGTATTTCTTCAACCTTACTTATTTATTTCCTCGCTTAAACCTACTACTCCTTCTATCTTGAAATAACTACTTTGTTTCTTTGGTCTTAGATACAATTCCAACCAGGGTCTCTCATTTTGAAAGTCAGAGCAAAAACTAAGTACAACAGGCTAGTCTTAAAGCACATCCTTACATAGGCGGTGTAGATTCTACATTCTAGCTTACTCTGATAATCTCCCAGTTTCCTCCTCCTGCCTTCTAATTTGATCATTCTATCTTCAAGTGCACTAACTATTCACACTCCTAACTTACTCATCCTGTCATCCTCTTCACTTGGTAAGAGAGCGAAGCCTGGCACAGGATAACGAGTGCCATTCTGTCTGCCCATCTGGATCCATTCCTCTGCCGTGCGGCAATCAAATTCATCGTCATCAAAGATGTGAAGTGGCAGGTATGCTGGGAACGGAGCTGGGTCATTGTCGTCTCGGTTCAGCAGGACAGTCACGTCTGGTTCCTGCTTGGGCATCAACAAATCTGTCTGGATGCCTTTCTCGGCCAGTAACTCATCCAGAGACAGACTTTTGTAGAGTCTCCGCCGTCTGGTGTAGATTAGAAAAAACATAATCAATTATTTCTACTCCAGAGAAAAGAAAAAAGACTATACTACAAGAAATACATAACTTATCCTAATAACTACATGCTATTTTACTATTGTTGTATTACTATAAGACTATAAACATCATCAAACCACACTTAATGGACTTTATAACTAGTTATAAATTGCTTAATGTGAATCAACTTAAAAGATATTCCTAAATAACATATTATATATATACACACACAGTTAAATAATATTTAAGAATTATCAGTCTATACTGTAAATATCTTTTCCTTTGAAGAAAGAGTGCTATGGCACTTTTTAGCTTTTTAATTTTTTTAAAAACTCAAAAGAGGACAATATGAACAAAGACCAAATGCGTTTCTCGACACTGAAATGACCTTATAGTGTCAATGGAGCCGTAAAACCCCAAACAAACAAACTATTTCTGTTATTAGATGTGTCTACTTCAATTGAAGTTGATACAGTAAGTAAACCACACATGTTTGTAGGAGTGACATGAGCTTGTTCAGTAAAACATTACCTTTCAATTTCAATCTTCCTTGGATGTTCTCCTGGCTTTGTGAAGAAAGGCAGTTGAACTTTAGGCTTGAAAGCTTCTTGATCGAAGTCCTATCAAAGAAGACAAAAGCAAAAATCATTAATTATGCATGTTGTTTCTTAAACTCATAAAGTTACCTTTTTTTTTCACAAGAAAATATATTCAATGGAAAAATTTGCTGTTCATCAGTGCAAGCAATATACTTTACATGATATTCATAAAGTAAAACGTGCATACTTTATGCAATCTTGTCAAAGAAATTAATATCTGTACAACAAAGTGAAAAGACAAAACCAACCCCCCCCCCAACTATTTTTTAGGGAAAGCAGAATTCATGTTCTCAGTACCAATGCACTAAAAAAGTGCCAGTAGCCTATCTCGTGTGTAGGTTAATTCCCTTTTCTTTTAAAAGTAAAATAAAAAAGGTTAAAAAGAAACGTACAGATATGGTAAGATCCTGGGTGCTGGGCCCATAGGTCTGCTGCTGCAGCTGGGCCTCCACTTCGTCAGTCGACACCAAGAAGGTGCTGACTGAAATGATAAAGCGATGATACTATTATTCCAATGTTTCTGACACAATAAATCATGGTATTTTAGCCAAATGAGCTCCTAGTATTCGGAGCTTTTTTCATTAACGAGTCTCAGTAAATAGGCTACTTTCATCGTCTTCTTTTTCTTGTTCTCATTCTCGTCCTATTCTTTGTGTCATCAATTCCCCCTTCTCTTTTACTTCAGTGTCCTTCAAAGCAATATCAATTTTTTCAAATGAAAAAACATATTAAAAACATAACAAATATAATAATTAATGCTTAAGATGGTAAAACATGGGAAATTCAATAGGTATATTGCAGGGCAGTAGGTTACTGCCCATGAAAAGAAGAAAATCAATACTAGCTTGGAGTGTTAATGAAACCATTTATAGACCTATGTTCAACGACATCTTAGGTATACCTGCTACTTCCTCTTAAAAAATTCAACTTAATAACATGGCATGTCCAAAAGGCACAAAAATATCATTTACCCAGTGGTGTGTGTTTTTCCTTTGACACATTCCATAGCGTGTCATGGGCTGTCTCTGGGCCGGCCAGCACAGTCTACAGAATTACACAGTGAGGTGATCACAAACAAGAGAGGTGAGAAAAAGCAATGTATTGGTGAAAAAAATGTGAAAATGGAAAAATGGTTTTAGATATACATTTTCTTTGCTACTGTATTTTCAGAGACAAATTAATAGATTGCATTTATACAGCGCATATCCCCGCTCGAAAGCAGGCTCTATACGCTTTACAATCATTATTACCTCAGCCGACCAAGTCATTCAGAAACCTTCTCAACTTCCTGGGAAGCATAGTATACCAAATGAAGTGATTTCATCAGTAGGCCTATGACCTCAAAATGACTTGTAAACAAGATAAGAGATTTTGTTCCTTTTCTTCTCAATACCCTATAGAATCTCCCTGACTAATTTCACCCTCTTTTTGTCTCTCCTAACTGATAACATATTTCTCTGCACCGGCCACTTATAACACTCCTCATATTTCAATTATTTCTTTCTAAAAAAGATCTTCTAAGGTGATGTCATAATGCAGACCCTACAACCTCTCCCTCTCTCCTATTAATCCACACTTTAGATAATCTCAACCAGGCTAAAACAGCTGAGGCTGGCGCCTCTATAAATTATAAATAACCCACTCCTTACTACTCCTTCCACATTTTAGACCCAAAACAATATCTAAAGTATTAAGACAGGTGAATGAAACATTGTGATAAAAACTAAAAGAAAAACAAGTGAAAAACATTGACAATAAAGAGCATGCTTCCAAAGGGAGAGGAACACACGTGAATCAAAACTTATAAATCATTCTTCCCAATCAGAACTAAACATAATAAATCCAGGATACATTTCCAAAATGCAACATGAAAAGCTATCTATGAAAATACTTTTTTTTTTTACACTCCAGCAATGCATTATTTTTCCAATGACTCATTAGCATTGAGCATTTCCTTTCTAGTATGAAAGTGATGCTGGATATTACAAACACAAGGTTCACCTTCAACAATGATGACAGTAGTGTCGGCAATATATTATCCTACTGATAATTCCTTAAATGAAGAGGATCAACAGAAAGGAAAAGAAACAAACAAACAAAAAAAGAGAGGAAAAGAAGACCAGAAAAAGAAGAAAAAGAAAAGAAGACAAAATATTGAAAGAAGACAAAAATCAAACTGATGACAAAAATCATTATAAACTCACTTCAATGCCATCTTCATTGGCTTCCTGGGTGATCACATCAGAATAGAAGCCTCTCTGTTTAATCTCTGGATATGCATTTTCCCTCAGCACAGAGGATGCTCCAGTACTGACCCGTGTGCGGTTTGCCGAAAAATTCCGGCTGTGAGAACTTCTCAGTGGTCGTGTTGCCATTGCTAAAATGAAGAAAGGAATGCATGTTAGATTAAAAAAGAAAATGCGATATTCAGTAGGCCTACGTCTAATTGTTCCACCACTTACTTGGTAGGCTATTTAAGCCGAGCACAATACTATAACAATAATAGAACAGGATTCTCTTGTTCCATGTAACTACTAGAAACTTGAAATTTCCCACAAGACTCTAAATAGTCTAAACATCATTGCATTTCACAAGCATAACTGCCAACGTCTGTGTACCAATCTGTCACATCATCATGATCTAGATTTAGATCTGCATCTTTATACTGAGAGGTATAGTGCATCTATACTGTTTCTGTTCAGGTTATTTATTATGGTTGTGTATTCATATAGTTCAACTTCATCATAGGCTCCTACTCCATACTCATACATCTCCTATTCATTCCTCCTATCCTAACTTTATCATCGGACATTTCAATAACTACGTATCAAAGCCTAAATATTGCAGCAAATTTGTAAATACTTGGTAGAAGAGCATAAAGTGGTATATACGTACCGTTTCTTTATAACTGACCATCAATTCATGGTCAGATTACAAAAGAAAACAGTGCCCTCGTCAAGTTATAGCCCTCGGAGGATATGGCGTCGTTACCAAGGCAGGAGCTGTTTCCGGTACTGCGCGTTGCTAGCTTTGCAAGCGGAACTCTTTAAATTGAGGAGTTTACATAAGTACTTCCTCGGTCTTCGTTATCTTCAACCTTCACCGAAATAATTAAGTTGTTACCAAACGTTGTAGCAGACCAGACTGTACAAATTATTGCTCAACAGGGCATACTTTCATAATCATAGAATCATCATAGAATAACACAGAGGCTTCTGTTGTAAGTAAGCCTAATCCACCCATAATGTGTGGGTTTCTGTGCTGCCATTGAAGCGTGTGCTGGTTGACCAATATAAGAAGTTGTAGCCTCTTGCACCGAGGTTGGATGTTGTTTTTACCCTGTGAATATTCAAGACCTAGTTCATCTTCGATTTGACAGGGATTGGGGCCATAAAAACTCGGGAAAAAGTTCCGATGGAACAACCAGGTTCTCACCCGAGACTGTCACGTATCAGAGCCGGGGATCTCCCGCTCAGCCACAGCTACCTAACCCCTCCCCTACTCCCCTTTCACCCATCTCCCCACCACTGCTTGTCGGTGCCAAGCGGTGCTCTTCACGACCAATTAGTTCTTCTATAGGCTACTTTTCAAATGTTTACTTTCCAAATGTCCCGGGTTTTGTCTAAACTTTGAGATATTTTATTCGCATTTTATTTCTCTTTTGTACGTTTAGTTTGAGCTTGATTTCAATTTTGTGTTGTAACACTGTAAGGTCATTTGAGAGGGCGAGCTACTTCGACCCTGCCTGTCACTACAATGTACTCTATCAGGCCAACCTGGACTGAGATGGACGAATCCAAGCAGAAAGACGCAGATCCTCGTTTCCACACCGGAATCTAACTCGGGTATTCTGAGAGATAAGCGAAGTGTTGTGTTTGGTCTTGATTTTGCCCCTTGTAACATGGCAGGTACCGGGGAATAAAAAATATTTTTAAAAGGCGAACTAGGCTACATGTACTTCGGTCCTCTCTATCAGAGCCAACAGGGACTGATTTGGTTTGGTTACCAGTTTCACGTCCCCAGCAAAACTGTTAAGGTCATTTTAAGAGACGGGCTGCTTCGATCCTGCCTGTCAGGGCCAACCCGGGCTGAGAGGGAAAAAATCCCAGCAGAAAAAAAAACGGATCGTCCGCGCTCGGGATCGAACCGGGGCCTTCCCCATGACAGGCGAAGAGCCTAACTATTGCACCACACCGCCGGAACAGGGACTGAAATGGGACATGATACTCCTCCCTGCAGAGAGACACATCTGCTCTGCTTTCAGTATAGGGATCGAACTCCTGTCCTTTGCATAGTAATAAGTGCAAATCGTAACCATTGCACCACAGACACTGCTTCGTGTGAAGGTGTGAGTGAGGAATAAAGAGGGAGGAGGGGGATGGGGGGGGGGAGAAGAAACTGGTTAGGAGAGAGAGAACTAAAATTGTGTTAGCTCTTTTCCCACCCGGATAACAATTGGCAGCCTTTGGCAATTCTCTTCGTACCTGATGTTGCCTGGGACTCCACTTTGCTGCAAGGATCGCAAGACCAAAGTTAGTTGGGATCTCCATTAAAAGTCCCTCTGTATTCTTTTGTAAGACACTTTCCCAAGTGTCTTCGTTGGCCCAACAGAAGTCTGTGGTGTAATTGTCAAGTTGTTCACCTATCATGCAGAAGCAGAAGACGTGAATTCGCAGCCTACATGGGAAAGCTTGTTTGATCAATTCATTTTTATGCCGGGATAATGACAATATCCCTCTCAGCCCAGGTTGAAGTAGCCGGTCTCTTGCAGTGTTGCAAGAGACACTAAACCAAAACTAAACCAAACCATCAATTTGTTGAAAGGCACAACAATTTTCATACATCAGTTGCTACTACTACTACTACTACTATCATTACAGATTTTGCCAGTGCGTTTTACTTTTTAGCAGAAGACTCTCAGGTTTGACAGTCAGCTTCTGGCATTAGTATGGATTTACTTATCATGCAGACAGGATGCAAATTAAATCGTAGGTCTATGTCAAAATTTATATTTATTCTTACTCATCATGGATTACGACTGAAATTGATGAAAAACAAAAAACAAAACATTTTATAAACACAACCACAAGAGTGAAAGGAAAAAGCTCAAGGAGTTTTTAAAACAAAATCATTCGTACAAAACTTTATGCCTATAAACACTCTCTCACTCATCACTACCTCAAACATTTTTATAATCCTCCCTCCTCTCCCTCTTTCTTCTTTCTTGACACACATGAGAGCACAAAAGGGTATGAAACATGCAAGCGCATATACACCTTCATGGTTTATGCTATGTTAAGTATACCGACAAGAACAGATAAAACATACACTTTTTTTTTAAGATAGCCTATGTAATATAAGTGACACTGAATGGAGTACATGAACAGTTGCAAAGTGCCTTTACCCTTAGGCTGCTTTCTAACCTTCCTCCGACACCATTTGCTCCAAAGAAAACAAAGAGAAAGTGCCATTTGTAAATTAAATTGTAATTTTATGGTAATTTAACAAGCTGAATTCACTTTATTCACTGGAGCCAAGATTTAACTATCTGACAAAAAAAATATTCTCACCATGAAAGTTATCATGCATCCATGCATGATTTACATAAATGTGAAAAGAAGTTGACCTGCCCTTAGTCTCTACATTGGAAAAATTCTTTTCTTTTCATATACCGGTACCGTATTCAACATAGGCAAACTATAATAGAAAAGCATAGAGGCAAGTACAAAAAAAATTATAATGCAAATCTTAAGTAAAACTACACAGGCAAAGACAGAGCATACAAAATCAGACACTTGCTATATGAGACACATGTCGCTGAAATCACTGTTGACAATAAGATCTAAGGTCTCTCATGCGTTTCCGTAAGTTTCTGATACAGCAAGAGACCAGCATACGCATCAGCTGCTGCATAAAGTTTCTGCTCTCTCTGAAGCGGAAACTCGGACCAATCGCCACACCTCACACTCGCGTCTTTGTCCAAACGTTTGCAGAGGAGGTTTCTACACAGACCCTCCAAACTCCACCTCTCAGAAGATTTTAACTTTTCATTGGCAAGTTTCCCAACATCAATCACAGCTTTTCTATCAAATATGGGCTTCACATTTATATCAAAGTCTCTCGCAAGCTTCCACAAATCATTTTCTATATTTAAACCAACAAGGATAATGGCAGGATCGAGAATAAGAGCTGCCAGACGTTTAGGTAAAGATGACATGGCAGAAATGTGAAATAAATAACACGAATCTGTCACACACATTTGAATCAATGACGTTTTGTCTTTAGCACCTTTCTGATAAGAAACAGGCCATTCCATGTCAAACCCAACAGGAGTTTTCTCCGTTTCACACAACGTTGCCTTGATGTCCTCACAGATCAGAGAGCAGTCTGAGTCATAGTAAGAATACACAATAGAACCAGGGAAAGTCAAGAAAGGCATTGACTGAGCAATGATATCAGCAGCACTGAGCTTCTCAGGTTCATTGATGCCAGGCTTCACTCCAGCAGAATTCCTCTCGTTTTTAATTGATGTTCCATTTGCCTTGTCCTGAACCACTGTCTTTGTTTCTGGAACAAAAGTAGCGCTGCTGGACTGACACGAATTTGCTGTGTCGACCTTGCTAGCCTTACTCTGAGAACTCACAGCTGTCATCCAGGCTGGGAGAGGCCTCTTCTTTGCTTTACCATCAGACTCCATCTCTGCTCAAGAAGAGGTTAGAAAACACTCCAATCTTAAACCGTCTTATTCAAGCTCAGATGATGTTTGGATGAAATGCCTGCAAAGTGCCTTGCCCTGTATCAGTATTTGCGATACCAGCTGCGATTAGATGAAAGTGTTCCTATATTGGCAGACTACTTGGCCAAGAGAACTGCTTGTTCCACCTCACGTAGACTCAATTTACCTCGGGAAATCATCATCTTAATGGCCTCCTGATCAAGAGAGAAAAAAAAAAATTTAAAACATGTTTAGACAACTTTATAAATTCATACTAAATCAAAATGAAAGCTTTACATGGATCTTCAAAGCCAAGACTTGAAAAATATCTCAGCACAGTAATTCTGAGTTTACCAAAGACACATTTTATTGTTATGAGAGTAAACAAAGACATTTCTTATCTTATGAATGCAAGAAGCATATATACATCTTAACATTAACATGATTTTGTTGCATAATATTCAGAAAACTACTCATGAGCTTTGTTAATTTGCCCGAAAATTAAAAAGAGTCACAAATTTCATAACCTACTTCCTGCCTCTGAAGTCCACAATGATTATCTTCTTTCTCCACAAGAATTGCTGGCGACTTTATGACAGTTTGTGCAGTGTTTGAGCACAAAACACAAAAGCAACAACACAATTACATTACAGAATATGCAGAAAGAAAATAAAGTTGATGGTTACCTTTTATTGAACATAATTTGCGTCTCTCGTGTCGCTTCATCTTGGAAATCAACAAGTAACAAGCAATTTTGGCTACCTTTAACCCCCTAGGGGTTGTTGTTTTTATTCGATAATACATTGTAACTGTATAATTGTTTACCAAAACAAGTATAGTATAAGCAGTAAGAAATGACAGTTGAAATATAGTACGGAGCGTGCAGTGACCGATAGCGTTAGGTTTAAAAAATAGTAGGAAAATTTAGTAAAATACTGCACTGAATCAGGTCAGCTGCGGCATCAAGGAGCAGTCGCGGGCCGACCGAAGCATGTTGGTTATGGCATCAAGTGAGTTTAACGTGACCATAACGACAGATCTTGTCCTTTATCATCATGCATTAACAGAAATAACAGAGCATTTCTTGAATTTTCTCAATGCTACCTACCTCTTCTGAATGGTGACGATTCATTTCAAAATCAGATCGTATCCATTCTTGAAGCTGCTTGCGATAACTCTGGTTGTCTACTTTGTATGTTATCCTGATCAGTTCTCTGTACAATTTCAGCACTTCTGATCGGAGCATAAACTGAGACAAAAAGAATCATGAATAGAAATTATTCAGTAAGCATCCTCCTTGTTCAGATCTCACACTGACACCCTTCAAGTTTTACTTTCTTTTCAAAATGCCTAAATGTTGCCAAACTTCATTTATGGCCTGTTCTAGGTCATGGAAGCAAGGTGTTCAACAAAATAGATTCCAGCTCTAAGCTAAGAAGGGCCACAAAATGAAAAATTCTTATAAAACCAAGGCCAATTGTATTTGTATTTAAGGAAATCTGTTTGAAACCCTCAGAAAGATGCTTTTCTAATCTTAATGGTTAAAACGATTAGAATAACATTGAGTGCATGATCAAGAGATAACCAGAGACTCAAGTAGCAGCGCTAGTAACATTGAAAGTCACTTTAACTGTGGGCATGGCTTTTGGGGTTTAGATCTAGATGTTGTTTTTACAGCACTTGCAATTGCAATGCTGAAAGTTTCTACTCCACTAGTGGGAAGGCTGAACAGATTTAGGCCGGTGGCTTGCCACACTTATAATTTGCATCCGAAAATGTCTTTTAATGAATGGAAACTTGGGTAAACAGTGGGATGGATCACTAACCTTGCTCATACTTCGTACTGGTCAGCGAGGGATTCACGCGGATAGGAAAAAGGTAAAATAATGACGGCAAGCTTACTTTGTATTCCCAGGTCGAACACTTTTCAGTCTTTTGACAACATACAAGCATAAAGATGGAGACAGATGCACTAGATGGATTAAAAAGCAAAGTTCCTCAAGGCCAAAGTGGACTAGACTCTAGTTAGCATTCCATGCCAATTAATTGCTTGCAAGACGAAGAGCTTGACACAATGTTATAGACAAATAATTTCAAAAAGTAAAAGAAAGAAAAAAAATGCTTTTTTAAAAACATTTCAAAACTGTGCCTGCCACGAGAATCAGACCCGGTACCTTATCAAAACTAGGTTACAAACCCAACGCGCTATCGACTGTGCTCTAACCACGCTTGCGACTAGTAGAGGTCCCGTTCTGTTCTTATTCGAACTATACTGGGTCGCGTCATTTCAAATAGAGCTGGGCTATTCGCAACACAGCGTTTCAAATAGCAGGTTGCTATTCGCAACGCAATATTTCAAAGGCACTTCGAACAAAGATGAAAGAGTGCAAGGTTGGGATCTATCTTAATCTTACCCTTGACTTGAAGTCCTAACCCTACAAAATTTACCCTTGCTCTGATCCTAACACTAATACCCCAAGGCAAGAACTCTTTTGACTTTTGCCTCAGCCTCCTCCTCCGCCTCTCCTCCAGTCAGTGAACTCACTCATCTATGAATCTATCATATATATGTTATGATGTTGGTGGCGGTTGTGATGTGATAGATTGCTAGATCTTATCAAAGTAAACACAAAGGACAGTGAATGAGATTGAGACTGTGATTAGATCTAGAACATTATGACACAGAGATTTCAAGTGTAAAAGTAAAGTACAGTATTTTAAACTTTATTTTTAATAAAGTGTGTTTCTGTCCGACGACCGTTGACCGTTGTTGTCGTTGATTACAGTTGACATGCTGTTGTAAAATTACCTGCTTCAGAGTCAACTGGGACATTCTTCCGTCTGATTTGAGAACCACGCCGCACTGGGTTCCGAGTTACAGGTTAAGAGCTAAAACCAGTAGTTTTCAAGCCAACAACGGTGTGGTGAAAGGAACTCAACTTGACTGTTTTCGTAATCCTCTCACCACTTTGGCTGGAGGACGAATTGAATGAAGGCGGAAATGAGAAACTGCTGAGACTATCACCAAGTGTATGCATTGAATTAGTCATTTTGATTCGCCTTTTTTCTTTCCAACTCTAAAAATGATATGAATAAAAACTTTGTCTGGGAGCGCACACTATTATTTCCTATGAAAAAATACTTTTTTATTTAGTCAGAATGTTGATTTTTATATATTAAACGTATAACAGTGTAGGCCTAAATGTCAATGTTTTCTATAAACAGTTGAAGAAATCGTAACTATGATAACAGACCAAGAACAGACCTCCCATGGACAATTTTAAACCCAATATTGCGTATAACATGATTTCACAGAGAATGAGTGCCTTCTGAGCTCTAGTTTTGAAAATGATAGCATCAAGGATACCCTCATTACCATGTTTGATCAGAGTTCTCTTTTCAACATGCATCAGCATAGAAGCCACAGGATGTAAGCTATGTCATTGTAGTTAGGAAACGACTTTGGATTCTCTTTTACATTTCACGTGGAACCTGTAACCAACGGAAAAATGGCTTATAGTTATGGAGGAAATTATATCTACCTTTTCAGGCAGTCAAAAAATGGGTCAATCACTGTTTTGTTGGGGGGGGGGGGTT
>JAUKPP010275794.1:0-10941 GCA_032273245.1 Phyllaplysia taylori | reverse complement strand
ATATTGGGTGTCGTCTTAGACAGGTTTGACTGTACAGTCAAACCTGTCTATGACGACCATCCCATGTCGAGAAAAAAGTGGTCGTCTTAGACAGGTGGTCGCTTAAGCAGGTTAAACTGTATTATTTTCAGGCCTCAATACAGAAATATTTGTGTAAATTTGGAGGCAAAAACTGGCCAATCTTCCCCATCTATCAATAATCAAAAGATTCAGATCTGAAAATAGTTTCAGACACTGCAATTTTAAAAAAATCTACTTCCGAACACCGTGCTTATGTAAATACTATTTTCAGGCCTCAATACATTTCCTGCACAAGGAATTTAGCAGCTGGTGTTGGGGTTGAAATTATTTAAGCAATGCTGTTTTTAAGGGTCATTTAAGGGATCTGCCTGTCAGGGCCAACCTGGGCTGAGAGGAACATTGTCCCAGCAGAAAAACAGAGATATACTCGATCAAACAAGCTGCCCCACGCAGTCCTCGAACTCACGTCCTCTGCGTGACAGGCGAAGCACCTCACCATAATACCACAGACGCTGGTCAAGTCGACATTGATCGGACTATTGAAACCAAGTGTGGTAAAGAGAAAGTCCATTTAAAGGATGTTGATGTAGTCGATAAAGAAAAAGTTGGGCATTCAAAACCATGTCAACTTAAGCCGAAGGTTGATTTAACAGAGGTCGAGATATGCAGATTTTACAGTACAAGTTAGACAACATGCGAGTAGACTAAACACGTTTTGACAAATCTTCGTAGATAGCTTCAGTGTTTATTGGACACACAGCACAAAACCACTAGGTATTCTCACCTTGTATTGAATACAAAGAGCACAACAAATAACACAACATAATATTATGACTAGTTTGATTTTCTCTAGTTTAACACCCCTTGCAACACTAAAAGACCATTTCAGAGGCAGGACCTTCAACTTTGTCCTCCATCGTGGAAAAAAGCAAGATTGGAAGCATAAAAACTCCAAATGAACATTTCTGGTATATTCCAAAGAATTCAAAGCCAGACAGATCCTATCTTCCTCTGAGGTGGGAAATTAATGCCCATGAGCCACAGAAGCAAACTGTCACTCCTAAACGAATTCTTTTTTTTTAAATTTAAAAAATTGTGACTCCTAACAGAGTCGAAATTTCAATTCTATAATAACATATAATAAATCAAGGTTTGAGGCTAAAACACTTGAGGCTGGCGCCTCTATAAATAACCCACTCCTTACTACTAATAATAAATCCAGGTAGCCAACACAGTTACCTTGATATTGTCACAGTTGGTTTTGTAACAGGGAGCCCATGTTCAAATTCTGGTTACAAAATTATAGAACTTAGGTTGTTTAGCAAATTTTCCAGTTCCATAACCTCACTCCACTGAATGTAGGTCACATAATCGGATGTCCCGATCCTATCTTATGATAGAATCATTAAAACAAAAGGCATTCAAATTATATACATATATATCCTTCAATTCAACTGATATTTTGGTGTTGTAAAGGGCATCAAACAAACAATCATACAGCATCATCAAATCAAATTTTGATAGTCACCTTCTTCAAAATGTCCACAGCATACTCAATAACACAGCAATCAAAATTTTTTCATTGGTGTAACATGACCACAATTATAATATTTTCCACCCTCTCTTCACTCCAGGCCTAAAGACTAAAGAAGTAAAATAGAATTGAGACTGTCTGAAGTGTATGATCAGGCTGAAAGAGATCCTGACTATACAGGGACAAAAAAATCCATTCCCCCTGGCCGGTAAGAGTAGGGAGGTTTGGTTGGTTTGGTTTGGTTACCAGTTTTACGTCCCTTGCAACACTGTAAGGTTATTTAAGATTAGGCAACTTCGACCCTGCCTGCCAGGGTTAGCCTGGGCCAAAAGGGATGAAGTCCAGCATAAAAGCAAGATCGTCCGAACACGGGATCAAGCTTGGGTCTTCTGTATGATGTGCCAAGAACCTAACCATTACACGACAGACGCCAGTGGGTGGGGAGAAAAATACATTAATCACAATGAGTGATCGGGGTGAGCCTGCCTCACCTCTGAGGTTAGCTACCCCCTATATATTCCTGGACACTGTACTGTACCCCTCACATTTTTTTCATGCCCTAGAAGAAGGCTTTACACCGAAACGTTGACTGTTTAATTTTAATAAAATTATTATATATCTTTTTCTAAATCTCTGAGTCTTGACTCTTTTTTTATTTTACGCGGTTTACATGAGTGTTTGAGGACTGTGATGAAATTTTTAACGCTCTATAGACTTCCCTATCTTCTCCTTGAACAACCCACACCTGGCATCTCATTCTATCTTGCACATTTGGTAGTTTCCATTTGTTTTGTTGAGGTTTTACAGCACTATTGACACTAAAAGGTCATTTCAGTGCCAGGACACTGATTAGGACAAGAGTAGCATTTACAAAAAGGAAGGAGACGGAGCAGACCACACCAAATCGCCCGCCAACCGCCCAGGCTCTGGACTGATGGAATATGATGTTCAATTAGATTCCTTGGTATAATGACGCCTACAATGTAGGGTTCCTGGAAACTCATAATATAGCGCTTAGAGCCGGAGTTATTTAAGTATAGAAGCACCAGTTGTTTTTTCTACTTTGGTGTTTAAAGTAAAATAGAAAAAGAGAGACATTTTTTTTATTAAACTAAAGGACATGGAACTGAGGAAATTAAATGTCCCACAAATAGAGTTCTTGAAATCTTTCCACAAAAATAAAAAAGCATTGAAATTTCAAAATCATCATTGAGAGAATTTATATAGCCTATATATTCTATAATATTTGTGCCTTGTATGAATGAAATGAAGAATTCTGGCAAATGTGGTAACAACGAAAAAAACTGTTGAACACGTCGGCAAAATCTATGCTTCCATAGCTTCCATAAAGGAGACATAGCTACTAGAATTTTCCTCAATTCTGTAAGAAACCACAAGGAAAAAAATGCACTAGGCCAGTAAAAACAATGATGAACAAAAGTATTAGGACAGTAGATAGACACATTAATTATAGGAACGCACATTGATCATATTTGCATTGACAAAGTAAAATGGAAACAGAAGTTTCAATGCCAAAAGGTTTCATTTCAACAAAAGTTGTAATAATATCAAGCTTAAAAAATCAATATGATACACACCATCACAAATAAATAAATTTATAAGCACAATAGAAAAAATTCAAATGTTGACCCTGAACCATGTAAATATGTTAAAAGTAAATTAACAAATGCTTACACATACACACAAACAATTCTATCATACAGACAAAAGACAGACACACATATTAACAGAGGGAACTACCATTATGTATGTGCACATAATAGAAACAATTTTTTCCCACTGAAGAAGAAAGCATAATCCTCATAGTACTTGCATTTCATATCAGCATTTGAGTGATCAAATTATAGAGAAAAAAAAAGAAAAAAAATTAGAAAGAATTGCCTATATAGATAAATAGTACATCAATGTGTCTAAACAGAAGTTAATATACTGAGGTTAAGTTAAGCTTAAAATCTTGGTCATAAGGCTGAGATGGCTGATAAGATAAGGCATCAACATTATCTCTTGAAAATGTAAAATCGTCTTAACTACAAGGGTGTTATTGATAAATATGTGTAAAATTAAAGCAATGGATTTTATAACATTAGTTCATCAAGAGATGAATATATGGCATGTGTCTGCTGGAAGGTCGCATCTTTTTAAAGAGGTTTCCTTCACTAAGTAGAGGAATGTTAAGCTAAAATAGTTCAGTGTAGAGAAAACA
This sequence comes from Phyllaplysia taylori, assembly GCA_032273245.1. Taxonomy (NCBI): domain Eukaryota; kingdom Metazoa; phylum Mollusca; class Gastropoda; order Aplysiida; family Aplysiidae; genus Phyllaplysia; species Phyllaplysia taylori. Next base: position 7,162 of record JAUKPP010275794.1, on the reverse strand, counting down.
TTGTGGAAAGGAATGATTAAGAACCCTCGTGAAGAACCTTCATATCTCACGAATGCAATTGGTCTTGAAGCAATCTTTTGGATGAAAATGGATTGAGATAAAAATTTAAACGTAATGCTTTGGATTTCAGGTTCAGAAACTATGTTCCCCATGGATTTTTGCGCAAATCATAATTACTTGAGGAGACAACATTTATTTACAAATGTATATATAAGCACTGAATATAGGCCCTAAGAATCAATGCAGCAAGCACCTAAAAAAAAATGTTTTTAATTCAAATAAAAAAAAAAAATTAAATAACTATAAAAGGGGAAAAAACTCAATAAAACAAAATGTAATCAACAAGAATCTGAAAGAGTCTTTCCCCTTGTGGTGTGCTAAATTCCTGAAGGAGCCTGATTCTTTCAGTTCATAAATCATTTTCACCCTTTTCCTACTACAGGCTGCAAAATGTGGCTTACACAAAACATAATTTGGGCATCCCAGTGTGGTTGTAACAAATCCATTGAAATAAGGGCGGCAGGAGGGGGGAGGAGGGAGCTAAGGCTGAATGTGACCCAGGAATGCAAGGAGATTCCTGATTCCAATCAATTAATAATGAAATATGGAAAACAAAATATTATGAAAAGTTGAGATTCTTAAAAATATCATAAAAATATGACCATGTACATTCTAGATTGAGTTTCGAGGTAATAATTTATAGAGGCAAAGGTTTGGGTTTACAGTAAAGCGGAGCGTTCACTGACCTGTTTTGTCAGTTGCAGGCCAGGCTCATATGTACATATCATATATAGATGAGCCTGGCCTGCAACTGACAAAACACGTCAGTGGACGCTCCGCCTTAGTTATTCAAAGAAGGAGGAAAAAAAAAAGGTTGGGTCAAATGCTTCTAAGAGAAAGTTGAAGATGAGTTGTCATTTTTCTAAAAATGAGACAGTGCTCTCACATTTAATGCCGTACAATTCTGTGTACACATCCATCTCTTCTCATTCAGCAGTACTAACCTCAAAATTACCGGGCACAATACAATGGTAATGCTGATTCCATTTTGATTATACACACAAAGAGCTTCACTAGTATCTCAATATTCCACAGGAGAGATTAATAAGGAATCATCTCTTTCTGAGACTGTGCTCAAAGTGTAGAGCTATAAAAATGCTTAATTTTGACACATTGCTATATCAGATTAACATCTCAAAATACACATTTCGCAGGATGGCACTTCAACTATCGTAACTCGATTTTGGTAAAAAATCGCTTTTGTCAATATTAAAAGCCACTGGCAACGGACGCGTATCCCATAAAATTGCAGGGTCCAGCGATTTATAAAAACGGACTGTAGTCAAATTCCAACTATCGTATCTTGATTAATATTGCAGTAGAAAACCAATTTCTTTCCCTGCAAAGTAGAAAAAATCAAGTTATGATATTTGAGCTGCCATCCTGCGAATTATCAACAGATAAATAATGATGTAACCAAAATGTGAATTCATTGGAGGTTTTCAGATGATTATCAAAGTTATAATAGAAAAAATAGTAGCGTGAATATATACTTCAGATCAGATCTTATAAGGTTTTCTGTCATGTTTTTTCATATGGTCACCGGACCCATTCCCTTTGGCAAATGGGTGAAAACCTCTAACAAATACCCTACACTGATGAAACAAGTAACATTGAATATTCCCTGCTAACTCGCTTCTACATTAGATGCAAAGTAGAGCAGTGCAAATGATCCTAGAAAATAATTTGCACCTCGATTTTACTAGTAGCAACCTTTAACAAATACCCTACACTGATGAAACAAGTAAAATTGAATATTCCCTGCAAACTCGCTTCTAAAATAGATGCAAAGTAGAACAGCGCAGATGATGCTAGAAAATAAGCTGCACGTCAATTGAAATAGCAGCAACATCAGCTTGCTATAAAAAACTGTATCTTCCCTTGATGCTAAATAGCAAAAGAAGATGATACGTAAGTAAAGTATTAGAAAATATGGTGCAATGTGTCTGACTAAGTTCTTATGTTTATAATGGTTCTCTGAGAAAAATGTGTATATAACTTTTGATAGCATTCAAGAAAGATATTATTGAAAAAAACAATTCATTATAACCTCAGCTCATGCATGTGTATAGGGAGATAGTTAACATCCTTTGGAATCAAATTCTTTCCTTACTTGTCAGGCGTCTGAGTTATAAAAATGAACGGTTACGACTATGAATCACCTTTACGGCATAATAAAAATTCCTAAAATTGACTGTGAAACAATGTCGAAGCAAATTACAGAACAATGGGGGAGAAAGACAAGACTAACAAAAAACTGAATTTTGGGTTTGTCTGTTTTTTGGGGGGGGTTTTTGGTTGTTGTTGTTTGTTTTTGTTTTTTTTGGGGGGGATTGTCTTGGGTTTGTTGTTTTTTACAACAAAAACAAATTGGCTGATGAGCATTTTCGTTACGCAGCACGCAAATGGCAACCTTCAAGAATACTTAAGCCTAATTGAGTGCTTAAGTAAAAAACAAAACAAGAAGAGGCTAAAACAGCTGAGGCTGGCGCCTCTATAAATAACCCACTACTTACTACTACTACTACAACAAAAAACTGCAAATTTCATTTTGCCATAACGCTTCCATAACTTCATAGGGCTATCATCTTTTACACACACAAATTCCTTTTATTAAAGTCAATTCTTTCACAGCTCCATGTGGTTTTCAAACATTTCACAAAAGGAATTCCATTATGCCAACATGAACATGTGAGAGATGCAAATTAATCAAGACATCATCTTTCAAAGAGACAAGTTCCTGTAAATATAAGTCCAAGTGTTTTTCAAACATTTCATGATAAGTATAAGATAAATATCACCTACAGAACAAATGACCTTTCAGTTCAGATACAAATTCCTATAAGTGAATTCAAATATTTCAAATCTCCATACAATTTTCAAACATTCTATAAAAATGTCTAACCTACTGAAAGCATCAGATTACAAAGACACAAGTTTCTCAGCCAATCCAGTTCCTCTAAAGATCCGTGTGTCTATGCTCATGTACCACCGTCTCTGGCCCTTGGGTTGTGGTGGCGGCCGCTTCCTGTTTGCTCATCATCTTCCTGGCTGCCTCCCGTCGCTCGGGGCTCTGGTGGTAGAGTCGAGACTTGCGTAGCTCCAGAAGATCCTCTCGGATGTCGCTGTCCACCTCCAGGAGTTCGTCTTTGGTCGGGTCTGGCTCGGATCCCTTCTCTTCTCCCTCCTCACGGTCGTCTGAAGGATTGGAGTCATAATGATAAATATAAACAGGTAAATAATACTGAAGTAACGACATACTCAAAAGAATAAAAATGAGCACATCAAAAACAAAATAATATGATAATCATAATAGAAGTACAGTCAAACCTGTCTAAGACGTCCACCCAATATCGAGAAAAAAGTGGTCGTTTTACACAGGTGAGAGGAATAATATATAGAAGAAATGTAATTTGGGAGTTGATGGAAAGTGGTCGTTTGTACAGGTGGTCGTCGTAAGCAGGTTCAACTGTAATAACAATGATGATAAAGGTGATAATTATAATAATAACGATTTTTTACTGAAACAACAATAATGTAAACATTCAGTCCTACATGCTATTTACCCTAATTATTGAGAAAAATTATTATCTTCAAGTATCATAACATACAAAAAAGACATTTTTGCCCAAAACACCAACAGCTAAGACACTACCAGCACTGTGGTGTAATGGTTAGGCTCTTCGCCTATCATACGGGAAGACCCTAGATCGATCCCCGGTGCGAATGATTTGGGGTTTTTTCTGCTGGGAATTTTCCCTCTCAGTCCAGGTTTGCAGTGTTGCAGGGGACGTAAAACTGGTAACCAAACCAAACCAAAGCTAAGACACTATACTGTGTGAGTAGGTGTCCAGGACACACAACAACAGTTGTCTTACATTCCAGCTGGTCTTCCTCTCCTTGTATGCCCAGGTTTTGTCCCTGATTCTGTTCATCAATCATAGACAGGAAATCGTAGTGTCGCTTGGGTGGGCCCCACTTTTTGTCCTGAAGCATCTCTAAAAAAGCAATAAAACAGATATTTAGAAACTTTATTCACAAGATTTTGATTCAGAGCAATAAAAACAAAGCCCCAGTTTGTTGACATCAATCAAATTGTTGAACTATGTTGAAAAAATAAGTGCAGTTTCTGGTGTCGGGGGAAAATATTAATTTCTTAGGACACCCCCCTTACAACATCATGCCAAAATTTCTTAGCTAAATCAGCAGAAAAACTAAACACATCACTACATAATTTTTTTTAATTGGAAATAATTGAAAGTAAGAAAAACACCAAATCAACATATCATCTCAGAAGCTTTGCATCGCCCCTTGTGGCAAACTTTGAGAATTATATCACCGAAGTTACTGCACCTGGGCAACATTAAAATGGTGTGACATACACATGGTTCTGTCTCTGAGTCAATGGCTGCAACCATCATGTCCAAGTGTTGTATCGATAGTGGCAGTAAATTACTCAGTGGCTGCATTGCACTTAGCAGTCATCTGATCCGGAGAGGTCTTAAGACTGCCTTGCACTTTTGCAGTATTAAGGGGCCAGTTTTAAGGCTCTCCGTTCCTGGGGTATAGAGCTAGACTGCCATGGCTATGTCGGTCGTAAAGACTACTTGAAGGGTGCACTACCCACATAAGTCCCTGATCGACAACAACAACAACAACAACAACAACAATATAAGTATTGCAAAGCTCTTAGTGCTAACTTGATGTCTGAATCAAAAGTAAACACAAAACACTTCTATCTCTCATCTGCACTCATTTCTTGTCCTTGTTTGGAGAAGTGAATTATTCATAGAGGCACCAGGCCTGTGGCTGTTTTAGCCTCCTATTTATACTTCAGCAAACTTAAGTTCGAATCCCAACTGGGGCCCGACGTTGTGTCCTTGGGAAAGGCACTTTGCACGAACTTTCCTCACCACACCCAGGTGTCAATGGGTACCTGGCTATGAACAGCGAAAAATATTGTCAGTATGTTAAATTTCAGAGCATGTAAAAAAAAAAAAGCCTGTTGTTAATGAGCATATTTTTTCAATGTTATTGAGTCTGCTGGAGGTAGTAATACATGTATCTATATATATTGCAGTAAATTGTATAATGTATCCCAATAGTTCTGCTATCAGTATTGTTTACTATGATTGTAACATTGTATTACTATTATTCTGTTTATGGGCGCTGCATTGTGGTGACCGGCAATGGTGTGTGTATATGCATAGTTTGTATGAATGACGTCACCTTTGTCCATGTTTATCATTACATGTATGTATTATCGCTTGTATGAATATGAATATGTTTTTATACACCATTGCAAAAAGAATTTCCCCACAGGGGTAAATAAAGATGAATTTTCTTTTCTTTTTCTTTTCCTAAGGGATATTCACTGCAGGCTGATCCGTACTCACTTGAAGGAGTTTCCTCCCCGCCCAACACTCGGTCAAGCCACTCGGAAACGGCATCCTCCTTCAGAGCCTCTGCCTGGTAGTTGAACACTTCTCCCTGAAGACAGATAGACGTTATTTATTTATAAATGAGCCAGCTTCTTTTGCTGTTTTAGCCTATGTGGGGGCAGACAGCACGTATGAGGACATGTTATCACAAAAAAAAAAACCCACACTCAACCAATGTGTAAAAGATAACATCAATGATGGTTGGGTTCAGTTTAACACCTCCTGTAACACTATTAAATAATTTAAGAGATGGAACCTCTGAATTTGAGGTACATATTTAATAGGACTGGGGTCAGAGTCATGAAAACTAAAAAAAAGAAATGCCTATAAACCTCCCTGTCACATTTGTAGGCAGGTGCTTTACTGATTGGCTATAGGTGCCCCCTTTAAGATGTCATGATTTTACAAAAATATTAATACATACATCAATATGGCCTGAGGTAAAAAGAATTCTCAATTTTCAAAGCCACTAAATGTTAACAGCGATTTCCTCACTAATGTCCTTCAAACAGTGGGTACTCAAAGTTTGCAATCTCAACTTCTATTCACGATAATAAGTAATTTCTTCACCAATAGCACAAGATATACCTATAGCTCCATAGGTATAAAAAAAGAAATTTTGAAAAGTGCCAAACTTCACTGACTCACAAAATTTAAGTTCCCTTCCTTGAAAAAATGCCTCCCATCATTAATAATGCCAACATATCGTTGGTTGTTTTGCATAAGGGTGAATAGCACTATAAAAGTAGTGTGGTATTCGCCTCTTTGATAAACAATCAGCGATATGTACACAAACCTTTCTGTGATTGACCACTGTGATCATAGGGAGAGATGCCGTCCAGGTGTACTCGGACAAAATCTTCAGGCCGATGGACTTGGAATCCCTGGGAAGAATTGCAAAGAAAATACATGAGTTTGATTTCCAGGGAGTATTCTATTTCAATGGAAGAATCTCTAACAAACTTATGGCTTTGGATTTGAATGAACATTCTGTAATGTAATATATCGATTTATTTATATTTTTGGATTTGGTTTTACGCCCGTGTAATGCAGTTAGGTCATTATAGACGGAGGTTACTTCAACCCTGACTGTCAGGGCCAACCTGGGCCGAAAGGGACACAACATGTCAGCAGAAAAATTAGATGTTTGTCCAACAGGGTAGATCAAACTCCGATCCTCTACGTGGTAGGCAATACAGATGCATGACAGATGAATAGTTTAAGGCGGAACGTCTACTGACCTGTTTTGTCATTGCAGGCCAGGCTTTTATGTATATATCATATATAGATGAGCCTTGCCTGCAACTGATAAAACAGGTCAGTGGACGCTCCGCCTTACCAATTCAACACAGACATCAAAGCGGGACAGCTTGATGGACTCACGCATTCATCCAACAGAAAACAGTGGCAGGAAATTTCCCTGAAGAGGCCAAGCTTGTGACCGTATCCATTGCTACCTTAGTTTCCACCTCTGTCTTGTCGACGAAGAGAATAGTGAAGGGCACCTTCTTGGCATACATGAGTGGGAAGTTGGCCACAGTCAGCTCAGGCTGGGGAGAAAGGAATGGTTGGAACAATTGAAGATAAGATAAGATAAGATAAGATTATCTTTATTTGTCCTTTTTACAGGAAATTTGGGGTAACAATTTCTGTCTTGATAC
>JAUKPP010275739.1:0-10943 GCA_032273245.1 Phyllaplysia taylori | reverse complement strand
TAATAATGTCTGTAGCCTCCACCAAAACCCCCCCCCCCCCCCAGTTTTTTTATTATATTAGATAAAAGCAAGCGCAGAAGACCTAGAAATAACTGGCACTGAATTTTGAATCAGACGTGATACTGACAACACAGATCAGAACTAATTGGAGAGCTATTCTTGGGTGTTTATGCTCTTGGGGGAGTGAACGGCATAACAAACAAATTTTAGTTTTGGAAATGTAATGTTATAGGAAGTCTTGATTTGGAGTTAATACAGTATGAGCATGATATATCTTCATTGCTCTAGTTTCCATGCCCATAAGAAGGCGTACATGGCTCAACATTAGACTTACGTTACAGGCACGAGAATAAGGACATTGCAAAAACAGGAGCAAGGGGTATGAAAATAATAGTGATAGTAAATAATAAATCCATCTATACAACAGATATTATTATAATCCATTTCTTAGATATCATGAATCCTCATCCAGGAAATCACGCAATATATGCCTCATCAAATTTGGTTTATTGACTATATTTCACAATGAGAAAAAGAGCTGGTGTCAACAGGCTACTTACATGCTTATTATGCCTTATTTTGTTGACAAATTGCTGTTGTAAATGACAAATATTATGCATATTTATTTTATCATCTTCCCTCCCAGGTGCGACCCCAAACCAAGAAAAGAGCATGCGCATCAAAGGACTCCAGTGCCTGGTGTCAATACTCAAGTGTATGGTGGAGTGGAGCAAAGACTTGTACATTAACCCACATTCCCAATCAAATCTAGGTGAGGGTGTGTGATGCTCTGTGCTAGGTGTTATAGTCTGTCTAACTAAAAATAAAAAGGCTTTCCAGGATAACTTTTGATTCCGTTGTATTTAAACTTTGAATGTTGAAATTTAAGAAAATCTTAGTTAGTTTAGTCTTTTCAGGCAGTATCTTTTTTGAGGGTGCAGTTTTATATTCAAGAGCACCTTAGTACAAAGGGCCATCTTCTGCCTTCCAGGTGGCTGTTAAAGAATAGTGATCTTATTGCAAGCACAACAAATTAAAGTGTGATGTCTCCCCACATAAACAAATCTGCTCTTGAGGCTCATTCATAATAATCATGTGACTTCACAGGCCAGGACAGCAAACCATACACAGAGACAGACAATGACTCTGGTAGTGGCACAATGACTAGCTACGGTAGCACCAACTCTCTCAGCTCCAACAGCTCGGCTCACACATCGGGCACCACCCCTGGAGCGACCACTCCTGGCCAGGCGCCCACTGACAACCCCGAGCAGTTTGAGGTGCTCAAACAACAGAAAGAGGTCATAGAGATCGGCATTGAGCTGTGAGTGGATTTTAGAAATGGACTGAGAATAAAGGAATAGTTGAAAATAATAGTAGGGAAATTGCTTCAAGCTCCAATAATAAGAAAAAATATATAAAGAGAAGAGTAAGCGTCCCTCTCACTGCTTACAAAAAGGCTATTACTGAATGTGGTCTGGAAAAAAAAGCAGACTTCAGTCTCTGTTTCTATTACTGCAAGAACAAACACCTATGTCTTTAAAAAAACCCACCCAACCTACCTATGCCTTTGTTTTGTGCGGCGTATGTGGATATACCACAGATTTGTAAATTATTATACAGGTTTTAATGTTGATCGATTCTATACTGAAATAACTCAAAGACGGTAAGAGGTAGAAACATTCTGTTTTCCACCGATTCAAAACAAGAACAGCCTTTCACTGATGTTTGTGTCCTGTGATTTTCATTAGCTTCCACAAAAAGCCTTTGAAAGATGTCCAGTATGTTGCTATTTACCTTTGTCCTGATCCATTGCTGAAATGACCTTACAGTGTCAATAGTGCTGTAAACCTCAACAAAAACAAAGCAAAAAAGAAAAATAGCCTTTCACTGATGTTTGCATCCTGTAACTTTCATTAGGTTCAACAAAAAGCCTTTGAAAGGTGTCCAGTATCTGCAGGAACAGGAGATGTTGGGTCGCTTGCCAGAAGACATCGCAGAGTTCTTCCACTCTGAGGACAGGCTGGATAAAGTGAGTCATTAAAGCACTAGTTATAATGCTTCACAGTCATCTTTGCCCATGAGCATATTTTTCTTATTGTTTGAGGCCTATGTAAAATAAGATTAGATAAGACTTTATTTTCCGGTAAGGAAACTTTCCTTCGTGAATATAGCAAGGACTCGGAACTGCGGTAGACAAAAGAAAGAAAAGAAAAAAGTGAAAATATGGACTTTACACATGAACTTTAGCAAATCTGTGTGACTTTCAAGTCAGTTGTTCAATGAATCTATTTGATCATGATTTATGTTTTCTCTCGAAAGGGAGGTATGTTTTCATTAATGACAGTAATTTTTGTTACCTGTTTTCAGACAACTGTTGGCGACTTCCTAGGCGAAAATGAAAAGTAAGTGAACGTCATGGCTTTGTCCCACAGCTGTCATAATTCTTGTATTAAAGTTTAGAGCTACGAGAGGGAAGTTACTGCAAACATGTCTGGAGGATGTTCATTTTTGGGCTGATCAGATTCAAGAGACTACATTTAAGGGTACAAAACAGTTTGTGTTTTGCAAGCATATGTTTTTATTCTGATATGATATTCAAACTTGAATGTTTTTTGTAGGGTCATTAAGTACAAATTATTATTACATTGGTGAAGAGACCTTCAATTGATATATGAGAAATGCTCCTCAGTCCGTTCATAAATTTTTGTCATTTGTGAATACGCAAGCCATCTTCTTCTCCTAGGTAGCCAAGCACATGCTGCCTTCTTCTTTTTTTAAAAAGGATTATGCAGTTTTGTAATTTTACAATTTCTTGCTTTTTCTCTTCCATTCAAAGGCTTCACAAAGAAGTGATGTATGGATACATTGACCAGATGAACTTCATTGAAATGGACATTGTATCTGCTTTGCGGAAATTTCTGGAAGGTTTCCGTCTGCCTGGCGAGTCTCAGAAAATTGACAGACTCATGGAAAAGTTTGCCTCTAGATACTATGAGTGCAACCAAGCGTGAGTATTTAAAAAAAGATGTTGTTGAGGCATTGTAGTATTCTGAATATTTATTCTTCAAAATGAGCTGAATTGATGGAGAATAGCTTTCCTTCTGGCTAGAAGATTGAGATTTAGTCGTTGAAAATGTATTTTTAGAAAAAGTGCCTGGTTCAACAGCTGCGGCACCTTCAGTTTGAAGGATATATTGCAGGCTGGCATACCAACTGTCGTATCTTGATTTTTCCAACTTTTTAGGAGAGGCAAAAAACTGATTTACTACTGCTATGTTACTCAAAATATGAAAAGTATGGAATTTGACCACTGTCGGTTTTTAAAAAAATTACTGGACTCTGAGATTTTCACAGGACATGTGCCCCTTGCCAGTGCCTTCGAATATGAAAAAAAAAAAGTGATTTTGGCCAAATATCGAATTACTATAGTTGGCATGCCACCCAACAAATATTATACTGTGTTGCAAAATTCTATCACGCTAAAGTCAAAGTAGGCCTACAATCTCAATACTAATTTTCTGAACATAGGAAACCAAATTTTGATAAACATGATCCTCACTAATTTTTTTTATCGACATAGCTGCCAGTGTCCTTTACTTGTTCAAGGGAGACACCTTTTAGGTCTATAACCTTTGTAGTAATTGGCCATTGCTTAGATAGGTACTCTGGGCTCCTTCCAGCATATGTTCTGATATGCTTGTGATGTTTAATTTCAGATTGCAGATCTTTGCCAGTGCTGATACGGCTTACGTACTGGCCTTTTCCATCATCATGCTCACCACAGATCTTCACAGCCCACAGGTAGGAACTCAACACATGGACAGACACTGCCACCACATATCTCCCCCAATCATCCCCCATTGTGATGTTAGCAATACTGAACTAGTCAGCAGGGATACAATATATAATAGAAGGTTTTGATGCAAAAATCGATAAACACTATTTTTTAAGCTTTGTTAATGAGTAGTACAATGCATGTGGTGGCTGTACAAAGAGGGACATTTTATTGTAACAATTGCTTTAACACTTTTTAGAAACTCCTAAAAGTTGGGTTCTCTATAAATGAATTATATTTTACCCTGCTTAAGCGACCATATGCAGAAACAACCACTTAACATTGGTTACCAAATTACATTTCTTCTCTATACATTATCCCTCTCTATGGCCACTGCGTGTCTTAAACGACCCCTTTCTTCTCAATATTGAGTGGTCATCTTAGACAGGTTTGACTGCACTTCAGAACCAACTGTATTGATTCTTATTGTGCATAATGAATTGAAATAACAGGCATGTTGGCCAGGTCTGATTTTTGGTACAGAACTGATACACCTGCAATTTGAGGCTCATTTGAAACTTGCTTTCTGTGATCCATCAGGTTAAGCCCACATCAAAAATGACCAAAGAGCAGTACATTCGCATGAACCGTGGCATCAACGATAGCAAAGATTTGCCTCCTGACTACCTGTCAGCCATCTATGACGAGATCAGAGAGAGGGAGATCAAGATGAAAGCTCAAGGGGGGATCAAACCCAACACAAATGCCAGTGAGTATAGGCTGGTGTTTGGATGATTTAACACTTGGCGTTTTTGTGCTGACCCAAGTCAAGAATGCCAAGCCTGATTGAGACCGTGCAGGCTGTGTGTGACTAATGGGGTTCTTTCTCTTTCTTACCTTGTTACTATATAATGATGAGAGAACCTAAGAATGATATTCTCTTCTGAGAACTTAAGCATATAAATATGTACTCAAAATTTGGGCAGCCTGAAAAGTTGTGCATATAATTCGGATTCCATTCTTGTAACTTCTTGGTAGGCTAAAACAGCAGAAGGCTGGCGCCTCTATTAACTTTTTGGTAGTTTTAGAAATGGAAGAAAAAAATTAGTGCGAAATCTGAATGCATGTATTTGTTTTATTTCTACCAGAGGACATCACATCAGATAAGCAGCGTCGCTTGCTGTACAATCTGGAGATGGAGCACATGGCCACGACAGCCAAAGCCTTGATGGAGAGTGTGAGTCATGCTCAGGTCAGCTTCACCAGCGCCACGCATCAGGAGCATGTCAGGCCAATGTTCAAGGTGAATGAGAAAATTTTGTCTGTGTTTTCATGTGTGCTGTGTGTTTGGTTTGGTTTGGATTCCAGTTTATCTCCCCAGCAACACTGTAAGGTCATTTAAGAACCGGGCTACTTCGACCCAGGCTGACAGAGAATAATTCCCGGCAGAAAAAAAATCCAGATCGTCCGCATGTGGGATCGAACTTAGGTCTTCCGCATGACAGGTGAAGAGCCTAATCGTTACACCACAGTGCTTGTGATGTGTATGTTTTTTAGTACAGTTGAACCTTCCTTAGCGAGCACCTTTTTAAAACAGGTCACCTGTACAAAGACCTTACAAAATCCCTCGTACATTTTTTTTTCTATGAGAATGACACTGTCCAAGACGACCACTTAAGGCGAGGTTCTTTGAATAGAATGCACCTAGATACGTAGGCCTACTGACTGTGATGTTGATTGAGAATATTTTAAATTATTAGACCATTCCTTTGTTGAAACTTAAGTTGTCCTGCTGTGGAGATTTATGACACCAAACTGGGCCTGTGGGTAGGGGGTTGCAGAACTGCAAATAAAAACAGTGGATTGGGACTTTCCAATGAGTGATGAAACTGAAGTCGAGAACATGAACTAACTGCATCATGTGATAATCATCTAATAAATACAAGTATGTACATTTGAACTTATTAAGAAATTGAAAACTAACCTATGATTGTTTTCCAGTTGGCATGGACACCGTTCTTGGCTGCCTTCAGCGTGGGACTCCAGGACTGTGATGATAATGAGATTGCGCTGCTCTGCCTGGATGGCATCCGCTGCGCTATTAGGATAGCCTGCATCTTCCACATGGAGGTAAAAATTCTCTCTCTCATATATTGAATATCAATTAAAATATCATCTAGTTTTTATTATCATTATAATTTTATATTGCCTGTGCCATTTTGGTATTTCAAAAGTTGAGATGGACATTTTTCTGTTTTCCTCAGCTGGAGAGAGATGCCTACGTGCAGGCCCTGGCTCGGTTCACCTTGCTGACGTGCGCCACCCCCATTACGGAGATGAAGACCAAAAACATTGACACTATAAAGACGCTCATCTCTGTCGCACACACGGACGGCAATTACCTAGGAAAGTCATGGCTTGAGGTGGGTTGAGAACATCTATCTTATAAAAAGTTTTCCGGCCTATGTGAGAAATTGACTTTTCTAAGGTTTTGTAGTTGCTTGCCTTTAGCAAAATTGTCTAACATGAAAGCTAGAATTGTGCAATTTTCTGGTTTGTTTCCTTGCTTGATATTTTACAGGGTTGTTTTTTTCGGCGAGAAACCACCTTTGTTTCCGTTTCTGTATTTTTGTACAATAATATGACAGAAAATTAATGTAGGAAAGTGAAATCTATAGAATGAAATAATTACGGGTTTAGTACTTAAGTACTTTCAGGTAGAGGATTAAATAGAGGCAGGCCTTGGACACAGCCTGTGACAAAAAGTTGTGCAGTTTACATCTTCTCAAATTTGATCTCATTGTCTCTATCTTTGTTCAGATCCTGCGCTGCATCTCACAACTTGAACTAGCTCAGCTGATTGGTACTGGGGTGAAGACAAAGTACATCGCCAGCGCCGCCCACGCACACTCCAACAACCCAGTGGAGGCTCATGATCCCGAGGGTAAGCTGGAGGCATCTTGCATTGATCAGCAGCCTGAGTGGATTATTTTTTTAAAATTCACTTCTAGAAATGCTGCAAGTTTGTTTATTAGCTTATACATTAGTTATAGCAAATCGCTTGTAATTTTGGAGAGAAATTAGTAATATGAAGATTATAATGGGTGATCTACTGTTTTCTGAAACCACTAGCAAAACTTTTCTCTATTTTAAGTCTCAGTTGAAGGTCCATGGGGGCTCGATTTGGCAAAATTGTACTATATGTGTTAACTCTAAGCCCACAATGGCGAAATTAGCTGGACCTTCGCAAGTCTCTATTAGTAATATTATTGTTATAATTGTTATGTGTTCTCTCCAGTTATAGTGAAAGGCAACATGGGCAGCATGGACCGGCAGCGTCTGGCCAACTTCCAGGAGACAGTTGGTGAGACCAGCTCCCAGAGTGTTGTGGTGGCTGTGGACCGCATCTTTACGGGCTCAGTCAAGCTGGATGGAGATGCTATTGGTAAAGAAGTTTTCATTTAACTGGCTTGCCTATGAATGTAGTTTGGTTTGGATATTTATTTTTCATCACTTGCAACACTGTATGACCAACTCGGACTGAGAGGAACAATATCTCAGCAGGAATACAGAGATTCTTGAACAAACTACATCACAAACTGATGTCCTTTGCGTGGAAGGCGAAGAGCCTGACCATTACACTGCAGAGAGTGTACATCTGAAGTAACAACACTGTATGTTCTTAGCAAGACCATGCAATGATAGTAGTTAGAAAACAATTGAACACCTCATGGATATGAAAGAGTTTTAAGCTGTTTACAGTAAAGAATTTCTGCACTTAAATCTGTTCAATTTACAAGTTTTTAAGAGTGCCTTTTCCCCAATAAGATTGTGGGAAATTGAAAGATTCAGCCATGGTATTGCCAAACTTTATGTACTGTTTTGCACAACCCTTTGAGCAGTTCCCCACTGGACCCACAATATGTGGATGGGAAATAGAATATTGTGGAACAAAGCTCGCTACTTAAGCTTAAGACAAAATATTTTGTAACTCAACTACATTACCACTTTTGCAGCTATCCTTTTTTTCTGTGCCAAAAAATAGAAATGGTAAGTTTGTTCATCCCCATGGAAGAAAAGAATGCATGTAGTAAATGTAACCATTTTTCATCTTTCCTTCCAGTGGAGTTCACGCGTGCCCTGTGCCAGGTGTCCATGGACGAGCTGGCCAGCATGGCTCACCCTCGCATGTTTAGCCTGCAGAAAATTGTGGAGATCTCTTACTACAACATGGGCCGTATCAGGCTGCAGTGGTCTCGTATTTGGCACTACCTCAGTGACCATTTCAACAAGGTGAGTGGGGCACGAGATGTTTTATCAGGTTTCCTAAAATTGGCAGGCATGCAATCACTGATGATGCTTCTTTAACTTCTTTTTTTTTTTATGTTACTGTTGTCCGAATCTATTCCGTGGCACTGAAATGGCATTACAGTGTCCTTAGTGCGACAAAACCTCAAAGAAACAAAAGCAATCACCAGTGAATCTGCACTCTGAGACTATGGGTGTAATTCTTTTGCTCTGTTTCCCAGTAAAGTAATTGCAGTTCTAAGCTGACATTTAGGCGATATTCTGTCTGCCAATTTATTTGTAGTTGCTTCTTCACCAATCTTACCACCTAATGATATATTAATTTTATATGATAATGCTATGGATGAAACCATTTTTTTTTTTTATCAAACAGCACAATAGTTGTGGTCAGAAACTGAAATTTAGGTAGCATAGAAGGAGATATGCTGTTTAGGTTATACAATGTTGAATGGAATCTTCATTGATTTAAGAAAACTGCAACATAGTAGGTAACATAATTTCTTTTGAGAAGAATTATTCTTGGTCTTACTTGGCCTTTGTTGATGTAAGATTTATGTGTCATCTGGACTAGGGCTTCCAGTGTATTCTGTGAAATAAGTTTCAGTCACATTGGTTAGCATGCGAAATGTGTGCAAATCTTTATTGATTTTGGCCATATGTTGTGTCCAGTATATCATACCACTCTACCTCATTCCAGGTGGGATGCAACCCCAATGAAGACATTGCCTTCTTTGCTGTTGACTCTCTGCGACAACTGTCCATGAAATTCATTGAGAAGGGAGAGTTTGCCAACTTCAGATTTCAGAAAGACTTTTTGAGGCCATTTGAACATATCATGAAGAGGAACAAGTAAGTCTTGTTGCGTCCACTACCATTAGAAGAAAAATGCTTGCACATACAAATGCAGACGTTCACTTTTTTGCTTTATATACGTGCGGTTGGCAGGTGCTCTGGTGTGGTTTGCTCTTTTTCCTTCTTTCTGAACGTCTCTACTGTCCTATAGCGCGGTAAAAAATTTGTGGCGCAACTTTTGCACGACTTACTCCGAAACTGCTGTACAAATTTCGCCAAAACTTAGCAGACGTCTTTTGTTTCCATTTTTCTCAACAGGATCACATTTTCCTGAATGGGTTCATGTCTTATTTAGTAAGTTTCTTTAAATTAGACCAATAAAAAAACCAAAGTGACATAATCAGGAATTTTCTAAACTCTGCAGCAAATAGGAACTTGGAGCTATTTTTTCTCTTACATCACAAGACTAAGTGAGCACAAAATTAACCCTGAACCTCGTGCTAATGTAAAACTTATGATGATATTCCCGCTGTAGCGACCTTCTTGTTTTTTTTTTTTATTTAAAATTTTTTTTTTATATTGATCTTCTTTTAAGAATTTTCTAAAGATAAGACGTGAATCCATTTAGAAAAATATAATCCTGTTTAGAAAAATGAAAACAAATACCTGTGCAAAATTTGGGAAGATTTATGCAATAATTCTGGAGAAAATCGAGCAAAAGTTACACCACAAATTTTTCACCGCACTAGAATGTATTTCCTAGCAATGAAATGACCTTACAGAGATGACTGCCATAGAGCTTCAACAAAACATAAAAAACAAATCTTCCTTCAGCTGACCCAAAATTGAATTCTACAAGATGTCCAGGTTGCTTTTGGCATGTGGTAAATCTGAACAGTGTCGTCTGCTCTCAGTAGTTTAGGAGGTTGGAAGGCTCAGCTTGGTTGTAGCACTGTATTCTGATAGTAATTCTTGATCTTAATTTTGTTCTTGATTCATGGAAGCATTGAAACCTCTTACTCTGTTGAAAATCTTACTGTTTTGATTCCATTGATCCATTCTTTTCTTTGTCAGATCTCCTGCCATCAGAGACATGGTTGTGAGATGTGTTGCCCAGATGGTCAATTCTCAGGCAGCCAACATCAAATCAGGCTGGAAGAACATCTTCAGTGTGTTCCACCTGGCAGCCTCAGACCATGATGAGGGAATTGTGGACCTTTCATTCCAGACCACTGGCAAAATCATATGTAAGTGCACTTTTTATAGCGGTGGGCCGTGCCCTCAATAGTTTTCCAGAATATAGGGTGTAGGTTCTTTCTTAACCTCTGCAAAAGTTCTTGTGAACTTTTTGTAAATTATTACTGCACAAAGATTGAGCCGTTATACCAAAGCTCTGTAGCAAGCCAAAAAATTCTGTTAATTAGATTTTTAAGACATTGGATAATGTTATCATACACTGTATCTTGTATTATTGGCTTAGTGAGTAGTGAGGTCAAAGTGATTTTGTTACACAAAGATCATACATTTTCTTAATTTTGGAATCTCTTTATTTTCTTTCTTTCTTTTTTTTCTTTAAAGTTTAGATGAATATTATTATTTTTTTCCGTTCTGGTTTTGTTTCAGTGAGTGTGTTTGAGAAGCACTTTGCCGCCATCATCGATTCATTCCAAGATGCTGTCAAGTGCCTGTCAGAGTTTGCCTGCAATGCTGCATTCCCAGATACCAGCATGGAAGCGATTCGGCTCATACGCAACTGTGCGAAATATGTGGCGGAAAAACCAAATGTGAGACTTGTACTCCTTTTACATTCACATATATATCAGGAGTGGGCATCCTCAGGATTTGTCCTGAATTTGGGATTTTTATTCTACTCTTGAGTGCTGAAAGTTCTGAAATTTTTTCTGTATTCTTTTGAATTTCATGCTTCACAGTACAAAGTTACGGAGTTGATAAAATTTAATGGTCATTTGGGCTTTTTTTTTTTTTTTTTATGCAGCTGTGCCACCCAGACAGTTTTGCTTACTTCGTATACTTTCATTATGTATGTGTGTTGGATGGAAAGAGA
>JAUKPP010275717.1:0-10943 GCA_032273245.1 Phyllaplysia taylori | reverse complement strand
CTTGAAATCAGAATAACTGCTTGATACTTAAAATTCCCAAATATGTATAATTTTCAGGAAATAGTGCACTACACACTTGGCTATAGTAAAGTGTCTCTAACTTTGGGAGGGCCTCCTCAGACCCCCAGCAACCGTAAACCACATGATTACATCCATCTACTTATGAGGGGCATTTCAGGGTGCTTTGTCCCCTGATAAAGGTAGGGTTAGTGGTTGCAGCAAAAGAGGTTGGGTTAGGGTTAATGGTTACAACAAGAGTGGTTGAGGTAGTCAGGTGTAGTGCTGGCGGCTTGAGGAGGAAGTCCTTCCCTAACTTGAAACACCTATCTCCACAAATTTGCATTCATTCATTTGTTTGATTGTCCACCCCCCTGCTATTTGAATAAGGTACACCACCTTGGTTTTACTGATAAAATTCTGCCATACACGCTGTAAATTCAGGATGGATTTCTGAAGTAGTAAATTCCTTTAGCCTGCAAAAATCGCTGAAGTCCCCATACACATGTGATTAACCAAACTTTTATGTAGGTCGTCATCTTTGATGTAATGTCTCAGTGTTTACTGCCATTATTTTTGTGAATGAGTATTTGCTCAAACAATTGTGCTTTGAATCTACTTTATATGCCATTTTTATCTCATTTAAAGATATTTCATTACTGAAAATTTCCTTTCTTTTTAGGCACATGAAAGCTTTTATTGAGCATCCAATCTTTGAGAAATTGCTGGGTGTTTTAGCATATAAACCTTTGTTTCATACCCTCTCTTTATTTTTCTACTTGCTTTTCAGATGCATGCTGACAAGCTCTACCTTGCCCAGTGATTGTGTGATGGACGTCACACAGCTTGCCTGCAGTAAATTTTTCTGAATGATTTTACTACCCTTATCCAAAGATCTGGAACTGATGCTATAGCTTGAGCCAGATCAGTGATGATGTCTGCTACTTGAGAAGCTCAGCTGTGTAACACCTGAGAAAGTGAGGAGCAAAGTGTTACCTCAGGGACTTCACATGTTGAGAAAATGGAGACGGAGAGCACGGGTGCTGATGCCAGTTCCCAGTTTGTGGGTACATCATCAGCCTGTCTAGAAGAAAACACAGAGCCTCAAATGTCACACGAGACTAGAGAGCCTATGATGGCGCAACATGTGACTGAAGAGTTCCATACACACACTACTCGTCATGGGCAAGAGGGATTGGAAATTGTGTCCAGCAGAAGTATCACAACTGATGAGTACGCTAGTGGGACCATTACCTGCCCAACTGACACTACTCAAATCAGTGGTGATCATCAGGATCATTCAAATGAAACAAACAGTGTGAGTATGCAAGATGATGTAGAACAACGGTCCATAAATGCAACGGAACCTTCAATGCAAACTGCGCAAAGTTCTGAATTGAAATCAGAAGTTATGAGTGATTCAGACTTCAGTGGTGCTGTTCAAACAGAAGAAAAATGTGATTCGGTTGAATCACGGCCACCTGAAATTACTACGTTGTCTGCAACCCTGGAGCCATCCAGCCACCATTCTGCTATTGTGGTGGCACAGGACTCCTCTTTCACTCCACACACAGACACGGGAGGTGAAACTCCAGTAAGAAAACAGAGCAGAAAAAGGGTGCGGGGGAAAATAAGGGCTCATCCACTCCTTCCACCTTGCAATTGTTCAAGACTGCAGTGCAGTGAAAGGATTGGTGAGGAAGAAAGAAAGCAAATACATTCTGCTTTTTGGCAGCTGAAAAATTTGACTGAACGGAGACAATGGATATTAGATCATATGCAACGGCAGCTCATTAACGTCACCTGTAGAAAGTGGATTGGGACGAGAACTGAAAACAGGACATTTTTTCTTCCTGATGCTCATGGCAAGCTGTTAAAGGTGTGCAAACGTTTCTTCCTCAAGACTCTAGGTTTTCAGTATGATAGCGTACTCAAGGCTTTAATGCATTCCACCCCACTGACAGTGCACACAGCATCGCCAGACTTGCGTGGCAGACGACTTTCTCGCCACAGGGTGCCAGGGACGGTTCTTGTTCTACTCAAGAAACACGTCCAATCAAAACTTGACAGCTCAAAATTCAGCAAGCAGTTTAACTCATTGAGAGCAAAGGTAAATGGTTGTGGATTTGTTCAAATGTGCTATAGAGATTTCCAGGTGAAGTATCCAGCCCAGGATGTGAGCTATCAAGTGTATCAGAATGTCTTCCTTGAAGAAAGTAAGGCAATGGTGAAGGCAGCCAGGGTGAGAACAACATCAGACTTTTATCTTCTGAATAAAGCTCATTCTCAGTACAATGGCATGTTGCAGCATCCAAACATGAACGACTCCGGAGACTTTGCAGTACCCGCTGACATAATGCCCCAAACTTCACAAAGGTTTGAAAGAAGTGTCCAGCCATCTTCAGCCAAAGACTCAGATCAACAGTTTGATAAAAGGAACAATGCCGTTATTATGCAACTGGATAGTGAGAGCGATGCAATTATTATCACAAGGAATGTCAGTGACAGCGAGAGTGACAGTGAAGCCCAGGAGCACAGAGAACATTCTAGTCAGAAGTCGAGGAGCCTCTCTGCTGAAAATGAGGGTTCTAGAAGTAGTGTGCCTGAAGAGGCAACACAGTTTTCAGACGGAGGGAACCCAGAAAACACAGCAGGTTCTTCGAGATGGAAAACTGATTACTTGAAAGAGAGATGCCCTCTTCAGCCTCCCTGCAACTGTGAAAGAAGATGCTTTGAAAAGGTAGATGAAGAGAGGAGGAAGGAAATTCATGACATGTTCTGGTCTTTAGGGGACTTGACAAAGCAGAAACATTGGATTCAAAGGCAGAGAGTTGTCAGCAAGCCTGACACACTGTGGACATCTCCCCTAGCAAGAACTTATCGTTTGACTAACAGGGATGGAGCATTGGTGCAAGTCTGTCGTCATCACTTTATGAGCACAATCGGTTTGGTCTCAGACAGTACAGAAACGGAAAAACGCCAGTTTGCAGAAACGGAAAAACGCCAGTTTGCAGAAATGGAAAAACGCCAGTTTGCAGAAACGAGTATTGTAAATCCAGCTGTGAAATCCAGGAAACCACACATGTCAAAACGTAAGGGCACTAATCCACCTGCCAAGAGACACCAAGGGCCAATTAAAAGAAAGCTTGAGGATTTTGTGGTCTCTGCTATAGTTGAACACATTCAGGACTTTATCCATTCAGGCAAGAATATTCCAGGGCTTGGAAGGGAAGAGTCTTCCAATGTGAAAGGGAACAAAGTGACAA
This sequence comes from Phyllaplysia taylori, assembly GCA_032273245.1. Classification (NCBI taxonomy): domain Eukaryota; kingdom Metazoa; phylum Mollusca; class Gastropoda; order Aplysiida; family Aplysiidae; genus Phyllaplysia; species Phyllaplysia taylori. Next base: position 7,680 of record JAUKPP010275717.1, on the reverse strand, counting down.
TCAAAGAAATGCACCAAGACTTCCTGAGCATGCACCCCGACCTGAGTATTTCCTACGCTGCCTACTACAAGTTTTTTCATGAGCAGATCAACAATTTCAAAGCCGAGTTGTATGCTGGATCATTAAAAGAAGACCGTGCCCATTGTGGGTCTGGTATCATGGGTGAAATCAATTGTTCTGAAGCTGATGCAATAAAAACAGAAAATATGTCTTCAGACTATCCGGAACCAGACGGAAGCTTCCACGGAGCACAGGATAATCCAGATAGTAACTCACTTAAGAAAAGAAGTGTGAGAAATTCACGGAGAAGTGTGAATTACAGTGAAAGTCAGGATCTCCCTCTATATCAGGAGTATTACATCGCTCCTAAGAAACGCCTTGCACTGAAACATAGAAATGCAGTGAAAACTCTCAAGGAAAGACTGAAAGCGGCGAAATCCCGTGGTTCAGTCACAGGCATGGTCTCATCATCGGGGAATATTTTGTCTCCATATGAAATGACAAGTTCTGCACATGTCAGCGGTGAAAGTGGTATGGAAGTAAACCAGACAATTGCTCCAACTTCCAAACGGAAAAGAGGTAGACCGAGAAAACATCCTTATCCTGAACGAGTAGATTTCAATGATGACCGCGATATGGACGAGGAAGATTTTAACGACCCATTCTTACAAAAAGGAAAAGACTTGTACAGAAAAAGCTACGTTGTGAGCTCTGCGAAAAAGAGGAGTAAACACCCAATTCTTCCAGCATGTAAATGCAACAGAAGGAAATGTTTTGAGAAAATTCCAGAGTCCAGGAGGGTTGAAATCCATCAATCTTACTGGAATCTCAAGTCATACACCGAGCGCAAGCAATGGATGTGTAAGTATGTGCAGAGATGGGAGCAGCGGTCAAGAAAACTGCCTCTTACTCCGCCTGGTCGAAGAAATGATTGCAGGAGATATTTTCTCCCAGAGTCAGACGACAAATCTATCGAAGTGTGCCGAGTTTTTTTTCTCCACACTCTCGGCTTCAAGTGGGACAGAATTGTTGACGAAATTATCAAAACAGTGCCGAAGGATGAGATGGTTATTAACAAAGCATTTAGAGAGCTGAAGAAGCCGCAAAGAAAAATGCCTGAAATAGTTATCAAGTCTGTGAAGGAATTCTGGGAGAAATCATTGAAAGAGGATGCAGAGAGAGAAGAACCCAACCCAGATCCAACTGCGGATACCTCAGTGAACAAGGGGGAATCAGAAACGGCTAAAGTGAGACGGATATTTGAAGCCTATCGAGCTGCACATAAAAATATCTACCTTGGCTATAACAATTTCAGAAGGATATTGCGGGAATTATATCATGATCAATCACCTTTTATCACAGCGGAGTCTGTTGCAGAGACGGTGTATCGTGCATACTCACAAGCAGTAGACAGAGGACAGTCAAAATCTGTTGACAATGCACAATCAAAGCCGTCTAATACAGTGCAGGGTAAATCAGTTAAGAAAACATCGTTGAAGTCAGAAGGTAAAGGGCTATCAAAGCCTGTTGGCAAACAATCATCAAAGGCGCCAGTTGATTCTGTCGATGAGATGGAGTCTGAGGCAGAGGCTTGGGATGAGCTGCCGTCTGGCTCAGAGTCGGAATGGGAATCAAGACCACCTAAAAAGAAAGTGGTCGCTAAGAAAAAGAAGTCCATCAAGCCAAAAGTGTCCAGAAGGACGGACGATTTCTGTAGGTCATACAAAAAAGTCCCTGCGGCTGTTATGAAGGCAGTCAAAGAGTTCTGGGAGTCAGTACAAGAGTCGACATCCCCTGAACCAGTCAGGAAAAAATCAAATAGAGGACGCAAACGAAAACATGAAGACAGAGAGCCTGCAATACCAGAGGGGATGAAAGTTAAAGAATTGTTTATAGATTTCCGAGCAAAGAACAAGAGCATTTACCTCGGGTACCACAATTTTAGACGAATCATGAGAAATCTTGCCGGCATGAGAAGTGGGGCATCCCAGGCAGAGGAGGAGATTATTCAAGATGAGGATGAGCCTGCAAAGGAACTGAAAAAAGCAAAGAGGAAACTGCCAGAGGTTGTTGTGAAAAGTGTTCGTGACTTTTGGGAAAGTTCTCCCATGGCGGAAACAGCTGGCGCAGACAGAGAGAGTGTATTGAGTATGATCAAAACCTACAGCAAATCCCCTTTCATGCCAGGGGGTATCGACATCAAGAAACTTTTCACAGAGTACAGAGCAAAGCACACCAATATTTACCTCGGCTATCATAATTTCCGCAGAATTCTGAGAAGCGTTCTCAATCCTGATCTTGAACCCTTGGAAATTCTTGAGCCATCTGAAAAGAAACGCCCGGCAAAGAAAGCAACCTCCAGCAGTCGTAAAGATAGCAACGATCCAAGCAGTTCAAAGCAAAACGATGGGGCTGAGGCTGGAATGGCTGCAGATTCTCTAGAGAGAGAGCATGATACAAGTTCTGGTTTTTATTCAGCCTTTGAAATGTTTCAGAATGAATTGAGAAATAGCGATGACTGTATCCTTGATGTTGGAAGTGGAATTTTGAAGCAGAAGCACGGTGCACCTGCAGCTATCAATTCTCAAAATCTGACGGTGACTGGTGGTTCATACAAGTATAAGAAGCGGAGGCATCCTTCAATGAGAAATAATAAGATCAATTATCCAATGTTACCCCCATGTAACTGCACGAAAAGGAAATGTCTAGAAAAAATCCCTGAGGTCCATCGGAAAGAGATTTATGAAAAATTTTGGAATCTGGCCGGCTACAATGAAAGGAAACAATGGATGCTGGAGCACATTGAGAGAACCGACATCAAACGGCGCGTGGTGTTCTATGACGAGGGTAAGCCTAAAAAGCATGAGAGCCGCTGGTACTACCTCCCAGATCCAGAGGGCCATAAGGTGGAAGTGTGCAAAGCTTTCTTTCTCAGAACTCTGGGCTACAAGTGGGACAGTGTCATTGATACCATTGGCAAGACCACGCCCAAAGGGGAGAAGATAGCCGCTCCAGACAGGCGGGGTCGTCGACCTCCTTCACACAAGATTTCTGAAGAGGCCATTGGTTCAATGGCCCAATACATTGAATCAATATGCCAGACATCTCGGTCGTGGCAACCGCAGAAGGGTCAGAAGAAAAGTAAGACGCCAAATATGATACCTTATGGACTGACAATGAAGCACCTTTTTGAGGATTACAAATCCAAGCATCCTAATCATAGATATGGTTATGAAAGCTTCAGGAAGGTTTTTCGCAAAGTTAAGGCAAACTGGCTCCAGAGCCTGCCCCAAGAGTATTTCCAGGATGAGCCGGAACCTTCCTATCCTGCAGAGAATGACTCGGCTGGTCATGACTATCTGGATGTTGATGCAGCCGAAAATGCAAATGGCTTTCAGACGGAGTCGTCTCAGATGGTCCAACATGTCCCTCAAACGGCTCCCTCCTACCCTGGCATTGAACAATACAACTCATCCCATGACAATCTGCCTCATGACGCAGTACCGGAGAGGCGGAGCTGCCTCTACCAGTACTCGCCGACCTCGCTCAACCCCATTCACAACTCGTCCAATCAACCTCACCACCTGCACAACCGAGGCTCACATTCTCAACACCATTTACACCCACATCAACAAGAGCCGCCGCCACTACCACCACCGCACCAGCTCCCAGTTCATGATGTCCAGGTGTCGCATAATTCAGGCGGTGAGCACTACCGGCCGATGGACAATGAACATTTTATGAAGTACAACTTGTACAACGGTGCATCGGCAACCAATCCTGCACCCGGGGGTTCAGGGCACTTTCAGCCTGTCCCAGATCCCATGCCCTTCAACCCGAGCAGTCGGCCTGAAATGGATCCCTCCACGTCCAGTGGGAATCAGTTCCCTCCTTACTTGATGCCTGACTCGGAGCCTTTTCGACGACAAGTTTACCACCAGATGGCCACACAATATCATTCCATCCTGCACCACATCGCAGAGTCAAACAGATTCTTTAACTATAGTAGCTTCCCACCTTCGTCAGAGGGCAATTTTCAAATGGGGCAGGAGAAGCTTGCACCCTTTGGGAATAGACAGGATTTCCCGAGAGACATGCAAAATCAGAATAATTTCCCTCCATTGAAGAGCTCTCATGGTTACGTGCAAGAAGGCATGCCAATGCAGAACCAGTTCATAGACCCAAACTTTACCGAGCCAAACTTTCAGCAACAGGATGGGAGCAGTGTTGATCTGGCCTCCTACTCGGATGACAACGAGGGCAGTTTTCTACCGGACAATTCTGATCTGCTGAGGAAAGGGCAGGGAGAAAGTCCGCACCTGCTGACTTCTCTACAAACTCCTGAAAATGAGAAAGGAAAGAGTGGGAAAAAGTCTTCATCTCGTAAGAAAAGCGGTGAGAATAAAGTGAAGGTGAGGCGAGAGAGAAAAATCAAGGTGAAGTCGGCTCGTAACCATGGTGAACATTATCCACTGTTGCCGCCGTGTAACTGCAAGAAAAAGAAGTGTTCGGAAAAATTCCCGGAGGATAAGCGGCAACAGCTTCATGACATGTACTGGAGTCTCGGTAATTACAATGTCAGAAAGCAGTGGATGCTGGAGAGAATTGAGAGAACAGATCCAAAGAGGAGAAGGGAAATCATTGGCACTTTGAGAAAAGGGGAGTCAAGATGGTACTTTCTACCAGACGACGACGGGCAGAATGTTGAAGTGTGTAAAACATTTTTTCTGCATACTCTTGGCTACAAATGGGACAGTGTCATTGACACCATTCGTAGGACGACCCCTAAAGGGGAGAAAGTATCTAAACCAGACCAGAGAGGTCGTAAACCGCCAGCTCACAAGCTCCCTGCCTCTGTCATCCGCTCCGTGATTCAGTACATAGAATCAATGCAGCAGGCGTCGGAGCCGTTTCAACCGAAAACCAAGGAGGTTAAGAATGAGACAAGTGGGGATGTTTTGACCAACAGTGATAGTGCTGGCACCTCTCAGATTGTGATTCCTTATGGTCTGACGATGAAAGACTTGTTTGATGACTACAAGGCGAAACACGCAGGTCACAAGCTGGGTTATGAAAGTTTCCGCAGGCTGTACAGAGCTGTTGCCAATTCAGAACAGATCCTCATGGATGATGATGACACTGGAGAAGAGCTACTGAACCCAGATGGAGACAAGATAATAACTTTTTGAGCACCATGGTATAATATGCACATAGTGAAGAAAGCTAGGACCTTTTTTTTTTTTCTTCAGAAGTCAGGAACCGTAACCAAATTGTGCTTATGTTGTAAAACTGATGAGGCGTTTTATTTCCTTTGACCCTACCAGACAGGAGAATTCAATGTGCTGCTGATGTGAGAAATGTTCTCATTTGTACATAGTATGGGGATTTTTTTTATTAAGTTGTTTGGATCTTGCTCGATATATAAATAATATATCACTGCCTTGAAATTTCTTATGAACTGATTCCCTATGCTTCAATCAATCAAAACCTTGATTTTCATGTGATTTACTCTCTGTCCAGTGTTTCGAGTCGAGTAAACCACCCTCAAAGTCTTTACTTACCACCTTATTATTACACACCAAAACTATGTGCTCACGACATTCGACTAATTTGTAGTTTTTCCCCTACTAATTGTAGGAAAATGGTTTGTGAGTGTGAATGAACATTTTGGGAAGCTTTTATGTAATTATTGCTTGTTTCAAAATTATACTCCAGCAGAGTGACTTCAGTTGAGTGTTATAATTTTCAAAGCTGCCAAATGTTCCTTAAAAAAAGGAACTGCACCTTTTTGGGGGGTCTGTGTGCATTTGTACGTATTCTCGGTTGGTGCACCGTATTTTAAAGGAGGGTAAAGGGAAGGAGACAGAAGAGACCAAAGGAAAGAAGTCTGAGGGGAATAAAGGAAAGAAGACAGAAGAAGGCAAAGAAAAAAGAAGGCTGAAGAGACTAAAGGAAAGAAGACTTGAAAAAGAGTGGTAGCAATTCAGAGACTGCTGCACAGTGACATGTGCAGCATTGAAGTGTTTGCTTTTTTAGAGGTATAACTTAATTACGGAGCCTTCGCGCTAGGTGTTCCTTGTTTGGGTTTTCAAAAGTTGGCAGCTATGAATATTTAACCAAAACGATTTTTTATCCTGCTTTGATTAAAGGAGAAAACAAGCTCAGTATTCAGCAAATACTGAATTATACTTTCTTGAAAAGTTAAAATTCGTAAGAACACCTTGTCTGCCAATCTCACCCATTATATGGTTCATTTAAAAAATTCTGCATATTTTTTACATTTGAAGTCAAATGATAACTACAAAATGTACATATTTTTTTCTGATAGTGATAATATTTATTTGATACTCTTGAATAATATTTTCCTATCTGTTTTGGATTCCAACTTCATAATGGCCTTGAGGGCAGCAATGACTTCAGTGAATGTCCAGGGGTAGCAAATTGCAAGTTGAAGGACATGTTCAAGAGCAGAAAAACACAGATCGTCTGCATGTGGTATTGAACTCCGATCTTCTATGTGATAGGCCAAGAGCCTCATCATTGCACCACAGGTGCTGATTGTGCTAGAATAAGGGTGTCTTGTATCAAAGTGTCGAAGCTTTTAGTCTGGGTGGCAAGAAAGTTATCAGCACATGAAAAAGCATCCTATCTTCTGTTTAAAAATCAATTATTTGCTTCTCCTGAAAAATGGTGTTTGTTTATCGAATACTTGCTTCCCTACCCTTAAAATTATAGTCATGAAATTTGAACCGCATATCTGTGAATGTTTGTTAAATTATGAAGTTTTATTGTATGAACAGTATTGTAATCAGTTTGTTTCATGTGGGGATATACACATTTTTCTGTTGCAGGATTGTATAGTTTGTATAGAGAGGTTTGAAGCTGTACTTTTTTTCTTCTTTCCTGTTTACATCACGTATTCTTTGAAATCCAGAATATGTTTAACATTTTTTAAAAAAAAGTAGATTGATTGAATGTTGATTTTTTAATGAAGATTTATTTTCCTTTCACTTTCATTCAAAGCATCCCACGTTTCTTCCATGTTCTTTTATTCTTACAACTTTTTTTAAAGGTGATTTATTTTCAAATGTATAAATTTCTGAACTTCAGGATGCAACTCTGGATGTTTTTGATACTAGCTGTCCCGACTTGTGTAGTCTGTTCCTGCTTGTTTTGTTTGAAGAGAAATTTGAAAGATAAATCTATTCTTCAGAATATGGTTCCTGATTCTCACTTGTAAGAGGTGGAACAGAATTTGAAAAGAAGTTTATGAATTATGTAATTTCTGCAAACTTTGAATTGCTTGCATAAGTTAGAGTATGACAGACATGCCTACCGTTCCGGAATTTCCGGATTCGTTCCGGAATTTCCGGATTCGTTCCGGAATTTTATCAGAAAACGGTGTGCGTTCCGGAAATACGCATTTTTCTCACAAAATCCGGATTTTTACAGATAATCACCCGTGAACTCATTGTTTGCACTTTATAGAACTATCACTCAAGATTTAAAAAAAATATACGTTGATCTAGCACTTATAGCCTACTATATACATGTAGTAGGCTACGCGAGTAATTCTTTGCTCTTCCCTGCACTGCGCAGCGCAAAGGCGGAATGAGAGAAAGAGACAGAGAATGCTCTTGGTGCGGTGGGAGCGGCATTGGTATTATGCAAAGCCTAGTG
>JAUKPP010275706.1:0-10944 GCA_032273245.1 Phyllaplysia taylori | reverse complement strand
CTGGGTAAAGTGAGGAAAATTTGTGTAAAGTGCCTTTCCCAAGGACACAACGTCGGGCCCGAGTTGGGATTCGAACCAACAACCTTCCAATTACGAGTCCGGCAGCCTAACCACTAGACGCCACTAAAACACAGTTGTATATTACTTTCTTCCTTTTGGTAGCAGTGTTGCCGCTCGTCAAAAGGAAATTATTTTGACATTTAATAGAGCTGTCAATAAGACTCAATAAGAATAGAAAAAACAGCGGAATTTCCCGAAAAGAGTGGGCAGATCTGTTGCGTAATTGCAGTGCAATAAAATAACCCTGGGTTTTTCTAGCATAAATAGCGAGTAAGGGACTGAACTATTTTTTGTCAGCTTCTTCTTTTTTAAATTTTGGTACAAAACATTGACTTCATGTCAATGTTTCACTAAAATCAAATTCATATGAAGTGAATTTCTTAATAACCAGTTGGAACAGAAAAAAATGTGAAACAAAACCCAGCGGGACAGAGCACTTCAATGCATTTCTTGACAAATTACTTTGTTTTAAAAAATCCACTCTTGAGAGAAGAGTTTATTTCTTCAACCTAGGCTTAGCCAACAGCAATTATCCCAACAATCCGAGGCTGAAGAAAAGTGTGGTGCGATCTTGATTTTACAGCAAAACCAAGTGAAGCAAAACACTGTGAGAATTGAATAGTTTTCTTTTAGGAGATTCAGAACAATTTTGTAAGATAACCCCACCAACCTCAAAACTTTTATGCCTTTTGATAAGAATATAAATTTGGCAAGATCTTTGTGAACAGTGAAAATCCTTGCAATACTTCCATCCAATACCTTAACGCATTATGTGAACTCGCAACTCTACCCCAGCCTTAATGCAACAATAGCAACCTACATGTAATCATAAAAGCTTCTGTTGAGCCTTACAGATTCTGAAAATAGTAAGTTTACATAACTGGAAAATACTACAGCATTTATAAACCTTGCCAACAAACTTTAGGGACTATGATATGCTGGTACCATGAAGGCCATCACCTTGACTGTTTCTACAAGCATCATGTTCTCCCATTCATGACAGAGAATGAGTCCTAATCAAAAGCAAGAGGCAAACAGATAGGAGTAAAACAAAATAAAAACAATGTAAAAAATCAAATAAAAAGAATTCAGATGAGGATGAAACTTAGAATAGAAAAAAATAAGAGAAATTCAAATGAAATGATCCTATAAAATCATGTATGTGAAATGAGCAAAACTTGTGACGAGTGCCGATGCTGACAAGCTGGAGTAATGCAGTACATTCCCTCATCTACACTTGAGCAACGGGCAATCATGGTATTACTGAGGGAAGCTTGAGGAGCATACTCTTGTTCGCTGAACTTCAATACCAAAGTGAGATCGAGGTACATATTGCACAATGATTTTTGTACAAATCTTTATCAAGTAATGAAGGAAAGAAGATGAAGTATGACTGAACATTGACTAACTTTTTGAAATTGTAAGTAAGACTCACAAGGAAAATGGTAACAGCAAATGTTTTCCCTTCCCAACACCAAACTTTTGTGCCCCTCGTTAAAAAAAAAATCATTACTGCCAATACACACATCACATCTACTTGAAATGGCATTACATTTTCATTTTTCGGTTACAAAAGATAACAGGACCCATACATGAAAATTTTCCCAGGAACAAAAGAGTGTCCTCCCAAGCCAGCCCCCCCCCCCCTCTCTTCTTTCCTTCTTATTCTTCCAAACTCCCCTCCGCCTTGCCTACTTCTTTTATAACCCAAAGTGTTGAGATAAAACACTGTTATTTGCTGTGCAAGACATAGAACCAGAACTAACAAAAAAGAAATTCGGAGCTTAGATCTACCAAACTCAACAGTGCAGTATGTAGAATACACATTGAGGTAAATGGAATTCCTTGTCTCCATCTCTACCTTCCATGCCATCACTGTGTTAGCGACAAAGCACTCATGCATCAACAACGTCACGGATGTGGGTTACTGTTACAACACTGCATCGGACCACAAGCACAATAGTTAACTTCTAGCAGCAGGACAAGTAGAGATTCAACTTCACAGAAAATGATGCTCAAGATATGCAACAAAAACAGAATACAACAATCTAAATGATGAACTCATGACAGAGATAAACAAAAAGAAATATCCCTCAAATAAAAGAGTGGGGAGAAAAAGGTGCCAGCACTGAACCCTGTCAGTGTCAACATACCTTGAAAAAGAGAACAAAACAAAATGGAAACCAGGTGAATGTTACAAATAAATGCAAACTATTTCACCAACAAAACTCCACACATCTCACCTTTAGGTGCTGGTTTCTTTGGCCTCTTTGACCTTTTGTGTGCATCATTCTCTGCTCGTTCTTTCTCAGTGGGCAGGCAGTATGGCAACTCAATGGTGCTATAAATACAAAAAGATTAATCATCGATTCATTAGTATAGAAACAAGAGTTATAAGTACTGCTGTTGTTTTTATCGATCCAGTAGTATCTATAAAGAGACTAAGTGCCATATGAAAAGACTTTAAGTGCTCTGCGCAAATCTTAAACAATGCCTGAGTTTAGAGATACATAATTGTAATGACGAAGTTGATCCCCAAACTGACAAAAAATTTGCTGTTACTTCTTCAAAATTGATCTAAAAGAGTTGCCACGGTTCATACAAAATGGAAATTCATCGCTCAGGAATGAAAACAGATGACCACTAAAAATCCTGAGCTTTGTCAATACTGAGTTTTTTTGGTCCCATAGGTACAACAATATTCTGAGCTTAGGGAAATGTCCAGAGGATGCCCATCTCTAAGTTCGACATGTAAGATTGTTGCTGACCTGGGTCTCATAATGTCCCCACCAAAGGTCTCCTTGTTCACTCGGATCTTGCGGTGAGCTTTTGACTTGGAGGTCACCTCAAAGTTTGAGTCATCATCAATGATGTCTCCACCATGGGTAGCCACTACAAGTCGCTCCGAATGCTTGTTGCTATTCTTCTTCCATTTTCGCCCGTTGGTCGTAGTCGTGGTTGTGGTTATTTCAGGTGTTGTGTCATTGCTAACGGAACTCTGGGAATACAAAAAGTGGGAAAACAGTTGAGCCATGATGCTTGGGATGCATCATTTCGCTTTTCATACTTCAAATCGAACCTGTCAAGCAAAAGCAATTACAACAGTTAATTGTGCCCAGGAAATTAATTCCTATTCCAAAACGTGAGCACGTCTTTTTCTCGAAACTACAAAAAAGTTATATTTTCTGTCTATCAACATGTAACAATGCCTTATTTCACAAGCATGGTAACATAAGTATGGTCATAAAACAAAAACAAAAGAAGCATAGATTTATGAAACAAATATATTTGCTAAAATAGCAAATAAATGAAAACATCACTTACAAATTTAGACGCAAGTGCTAGAGGAGTAGTTTTCCTCTCATTGGAGGTTGAGTGAAAATTCAGATTCGCACCTCTTAAATAACCTTATGCGTTGCAAGAAGTGTTAAACTTAAAACAACTAAGCAACCAAGACTGGTTTCTTCTCTAACCTTGTCCTCCACATCTCCGCCAGAAGATTCTGTGGTGGTGGAAGAGACGTCGTCAGCATCGTCGGGTAGATTGCTCTCCCGGCGGAAAATGAGTCGGTCTTTGTTGTCAGGCTTGTTCTTGGATTTATTGCGCTTGGCCCCACCTCGTTGCTTGACTGTAGGACACAAGTGAGGGAAAAATAAGCAATTGGTTATTTAGGAGCAACAACTTTGGTAAAAAATCTTTTTGTGCAACTAGTGACAGAGAGACATGTTCCACGATAAAAAAAAAAGCCCCACTTGAATCTTGTTTAACTGATTGCCTTCTACATAGTAAAGAAACAATTTCTTTTTTCCAAGTTCCATTTTGACTTTAAAAGTTTTATGTCGAAGTTAATTTTCCTAAATGCACGTTTGATGCTTTGTAAAAGATATCTTGGACTATACTGTCTGTCATCACATGTAATGCAACAAATGTACTTTAAAGTTACAGATGTCAAGTTATATTACTTGGTCCTTGGATCATACAAAAGATCTTTGAACAGACATATGGCTTGTATCTTCCCGACAGAAATGGCTGAACTCTCACCAAAAATCACTTAATCTAGAAGAGAGGTGTAAGCTTTAGAATGCACTTCACTTACCAGACTTGGTCTCCAACTTGATGTCGAGGTCGTCCAAGTCATCCGAGGGGTCCAAAGCAGAAGTGAACTTGCCCAATGGAATATCGTCAAAATCGTCCAGCATAGCTGTGCTGCTCTTTTTACTCACAGCCTCTGTCGGGGCTGGGTCTTTATTCTCCTTGAGCTTCCTAGAGCTGTGGTCAACAGTGTTACTGCTGGTGTCTCCTGCTGTGTCCACTACAATCTGACGACGGTGGTTCAGCCGGCCCTTGCGCCCGCGGTTGGAGTAGTTTGAATTGTTGGGAATGGATTTCTCTGAAAGAACCGCCGCCTCCTGCACGGCAGCTGTCGTCGAGTTCAGGACGCTGGCGCCTGAAGACGTATCGTTGGCTGGGGGGGTTTTATTGGCTGGTGCAGAAGGCACCCTGTGCACAGGTGGAGGCGGAGAGGTGCCAGACTCTTTTAAAACAGGTTTTTCTTGTTGAGGTGGGAGAGGTTTCTTGGATGAGTTGAAATACTTGACCAATGTCATTGACTTGATCATTTTGATAAAGCTCCCCAGGAAGGTACGTCTGGAATTTCTGCTGCCATTGGTGTTGGTGTTGCCACTTGAAGTGCTTGAGGCAGACGCAGCCACCATGCTGGCGGCTGAAGCTTTGTGAATGTTGTGGTTGAGGTGAGGACTCAGTCCACTGGAATCTCTCACGTCTGGGGCGTGCCCGTTCATGTCACTGGCAGGTCGACCATTGGCACAGTGGGCTGAGGATGAAAGGAGGGAAAAAACATTGTAAGTCACAATGGACTTGGGAATTACATCTTTCAAAACTAAGAAATTTAAGACAAGCCCTAAATGTGTTCAGACACACTTATATCCATCTACAGAAAAAGACACACATGGGTAAGCATAAAAAACCCACAAAGAAGTAGACAATGCGGCTGGACTACCCCAGGTAACGAGCTCAAAACCGGGTATCCGGGTATTAGTGTCGGGTACCTGGGTTTTCTACTTTGAATTTTTTAAAATAAATGTGACAAAAATTATATGAAAATTTTCTATTTTGTCTTTTCACAAATGTATAATTCACGCCGAGTGTCCTATTTACCATTTCACCATGTTATATATTTGTACTTTATCTATCTAGGCCAATGTTTCATTTCACCGTTAGCCTACTGACGGAAACTGAAACAGGTGGATTGAGTCAGAGAAAGGTAGGGTCTCTTACCACCTTTTCCCAGCAACCAACTGACCAAAAAAAAGGCAGGCCCTATTTGGGCATGTTATAAGAATATTTCCAAGAATCGATTGGATACTTTAGTATGGCTGGGCCAATAGTTTCAAGTTCAATGCCCTTATTTGGAGCAATTAGTGTGCAGTTCTGAGAATCCAACGGAGAAGATGAAAATTTCTATGAATCATATGAAGTGTAAGGTTTTAAATAGCTTTGGCTTGATTTTTGCAGTTTTTATCAATATGTCTCACATAAAGTCATATGCTTGGAATTACTTTGAGAAAATGAAAAACGAAAAAAAAAGCTTCCCGCAACATCTGCAAAAGCACAATAAAAGTTGAAGGGTCTTCAATTTCAAGCCTCTTAAAGATAATACCGGAAATTGAATTATTTTCATTACCCGGGTGACAAATTTATACACAGGTCCCACCCTAGTAGATAAGAATTATAAAGTCTGCAGACATAGTTTTCTGGTTCAACACACTTTGAAACACTTCATTAATATAACAGGCAGTACATCCCATCTTAATATCGTGGTCAAAGGGGACCGAGGTCATAGCTGTAAAACCTTGTATTTCTGGTGTATCATCTAGGATTTTCAAATATGAAATCTGCATTCTAAGTCTGGCGCTACAACATTTCCCCCCAAATATCCGGGTTTGCAGAGATACGCATTGCACAAACTATGAATACAATCAACATCTCTCTGTAAACAAAGTGGCCAAGCAATATAAGACACAATTTCCATTCCCGGTTTGTAATAACAGTTGCACTTCCATTATTGATAGAGGGAAAAAAAGCAAATGTCTCAATTTCATAAAATAGATCTGCAGAAAAAAAACCCATTTGCCAACAACTTACCTGCCAATCCAGTTTTCATGGCCGCAGCCCCAGTATTGGCATGGGCTAGCGACGACATCGCGCCCCCGGCTAAACCAGTAACTGAGCGTAGGTCGAACACCTTGCTCTTCTCGAAAGTTTGGGTGCCATTGCTGACCTTGAGCTTGCGGCGAATATACTCCGCCATGACCCGGTCAGACTCGAAATAGGCGAGGACCAGGATACAGCAGAGGATGAAGGCCATGAGGCAGACCACAAAGTAGTATAGCAACGGCTCCCAGCCAGGCCTGGGTAAGGCGGCAGAGCACTGGGACAGCAGGTCGTAGGGCACCATGGCCTGCAGGGAGTAGTTGGCCGAGGCGGCCGGCGGGCCCAGGCTAGTGTGGATGGTCAGTGAGCGCTGGATCTGGGACATGGTGAAGTCTGGGGTGAACCTGTGTCAGAATAGTCCACGTAGGGAACAATGTCAAAACCACTGAGAGGACAATTGAATTAATGACATCAGATGTTAAGACAATTTGCTGCAAACCAAAAGCCAAGAAGCTACAAAATAGAAAACAGAAATGAGTTCAACGAGTGACCCTCGACCCCCAAAACACAAGAATCATAAAATATAAAACTTCTCCAGGCTAGAGACCAAAACAAGTGCGAGGGTTGAATTTGCTAATGATACAATATCAAGAATATTAACCATTTTTCTGCATGAACTGAACGATTCTCCATACAAAATTCAATGACAATCTTTTCTTTTTTTGCTAATGATACAATATCAAGAATATTAACCATTTTTCTGCATGAACTGAATGATTCTCCATACAAAATTCAATGACAATCTTTTCTTTTATAAATCTTTTCCCTATTTACAAAATGGCATCTCCGAGGTCTGTTAGCTCAATCTGTGTTTCAGAGAAATGACAACTGCTTGAAAGTGCAGAAGGCAACTCACGCTATGTTTATCTTCCGGCTGGAATTTGGAAGCATTTCAAAGCCCGTGCAATCCAAAACTTTGAACCCATATCCTTCACAGGGTAAATCGTTGATGCTGAAGCCGTGAATGTAGAATGGCAGCTCTCCAGAATTTCTCAAAGTGAATGGCCGCCGCACAGTGAAGTTTGGCATTATGTTCTTGTTGGCTTTCTTTTCAGATGCTGATGGAAGGAAAGAAAAAAATGACAATTTATTGCAAGCATGATAAGAATCTGGAGGAACTGCAGAAAGCCCAGTTCAATCCTGCTACACAGCACCCTAAGTCAAGTCCTCAACCTATAATATTATTTGGGGCCAGGGACTAGGGAATACATGTTTTGTAAAAGAATTCTATACCAACAGATCAGTGCTGTAGGATCTTATTTTTACTCAAAAGGAAAAAATGAAAATCCTCCGTAAACAGCAGTGTAGAATTTTACTTTTATTTCAAAGAAAAAAGAACACCTCCCCTCACAGCATTATAGGATTTTATTACTTCTATTCAAAATATTTTTTTTAAAAACCTCCCCCCCCCCCTACCCCCCAAGCAAAGCTTGAAAGTTAATTTGGTCACAACATTAATGGAAGTATTCCCCCATAACCCTCCCCCCCCCCCCCTCTCCCCGGGGGAAAAACAACAACCATTGGGTGGGGAAAACGAGGCTAAAACACCAGAATGTTATGGCCTGTCTATTACAGAATAACTTGGAACTAACTAACAAATAACTATCACTCATTTACAAGAAGAACAAAAAGTATAACTTATGCCATTACTTACTATCACAATTCTTGAGATGTTTTTCCGTCATCTCAAAGGTGAGAGCGGAGTGAGAGCCTGGCTTCTTATTGTTGAATCTCATTTCACCTTTGCGACCTTGGCCTTGAACCACAACAGCGTCGACAATAGTCAGGTTGTTTCTGTGAACGGAGGTTTGGGGGTAGAAAGATGAATATTGTTTAAATGAGGTGGAAAAGGACGATGATGATTTTGAGGGGGCGTGAAGCCCCACATTCTGTGACTGAAAATACCTTCAGGTCATAAATTTTTAATGAAATTCTCAAGCAGTTCAACAGCAAGTGCTCCAGCCTTGGATCTTTATACATCTAAGCTTAAGCTTCATGCATCCAGTACACTAACAATATGACTTGAAGTAAAAGAAATATTTCTGACGAACCCTCCAAGCCAAGTAGTGTTATAGGTTTTGTGACCCTTGCAACACCGTAAGGTCATATAAAGAGACAGGTTACATTGACCTGGCTGAAAGAGACACTACACCCCAGCAAAAAGACAAAGATACTCTGTGAGCTTAACTCTTGTCCTCAGCATGATAGGCCACGAGCCTAACCATTACACAAGGGACGTCAAGCCTTGAGTAACTTGATAACAACTCTTCAGAGAAAACAACTGTCTCCATCACTTTTTTATGGAGATCTAAATATATTAATACTTGTGCGGGTGCCGATATTTAAGTAGCATCTGAACAAATGGCAAAAAATACCAACCCCAGGGCTTCGTTTCGCAAAAAGCTGACAAACCCATCGAGCCAAAAACTCCCCCGCCCGCTTACCTAATCACAATAAGGGAAGATCTAGCTAGGTCATCCTTTGGCTGGAATCCGACCTTGACCTTGATCTTGGTGCCTGGCTGCAGGAGGGCAGCCAGCGTCTGTTTGTGGGGGATCACACCCAGGGTGCTCTCCACCGTCTTGCGGTGCTGGGCTAAAGTGCTGGCAGATGATGTGCCACCACTTTTCTGCATAGAGGAAGAACACAATAGTTTGAAAAAATGAAAGTCATTTGATTTGGTTGGTTACCAGTTTTACATCCCTTGCAACACTGTAAAGTCATTTGAGAGACGGGCTACGTCAGCCCTACCTATCAGGGCCAACTCAGGCTGAGAGGGATGAATCCCAGCAGAAAAACGGGATTGTCCGCATGTGGGATCGAACTTGGATCTCCGTGTGATAGGCGAAGAGCCTAACCATTACACCACAGAAAAAGGTGATGTCACCACAGACACCACAGGGGTAAATGTTGTTGCATAAGATACATTTATGCACAGTCAAACCAGTCTACGACGACCACTCAATATCGAGGAGAAAGTGGTTGCTTAGACAGGGACAATATATAGAAGAAATGTAATTTGGGAGTCGATGGAAAGTGGTCGCTTGTGCAGGTGGGTCATCTTAAACAGGCAGTGGCTTAAGCAGTCTTAACTGTACTTTGATATCACTATTAAAACATTTTAATGTAATGACTCTACTAATGAAAATTAAAAGTGTAACATCAGCAGGATTTAATTTATGATGCTTGAGTTTGAATAGTTCAATCCTTGACTCGATTTTGTGCAAGAAAACCCCAGGGCTATTTTTATTGCGCAGTGCATTTAGGTACACATTTGCACCCTTTTCTCTGGGTAATCCTGCTGCTGTTACTATTCTTATCGGGTAAGGGACAGATCTATTGCCATTTTTTTTAAAGATATGAAAGCAGTGGATCATAGCGACTAGATTCCTATGAAATATCAATCAATCAACAGGCTTCACAAACTTTCAACTTAAGCTTTCTTTTGTCAAGTATCCTCAAGGACTAAATGGTTGGAATACACTCTAAATTGTTTGAACCCAGCACATGCTTCAAAACAGTGTCAGATTGAGATGGACAACTTCTGTGCTTGTCTTAGAAAATGCATCAGTTGAGGTGGAAAGCATGTGGAGCATGTTGGGCTGTCACTGCATGGAAATTGTGAACATTTTCATTTTCCTGGAGCTTTGCCACATTTAATCCGCATGGCTTGGCTTCCTGGTGTGAATTTTAGGATTGTGTCTTTTATCTTAAGGATTTTATGAGTTCTTTGGGAAAACAGTTTCGGTAGTCACCTGGTATTCAGTGACCTGTCAAATATCCTAGACACTTATGCAAATAAGTAGGCGTAGAGGCAGAGGTTGTTGAAGTCTCACTTAAGGTAGTTAATGAGGGATGAATATTTTTTACAAAAACTAACCCCAATATGCTCCAAGTCATACAGCAGAAATGCACTGCTGTCTTCAGTTTCGACATATTCTGTGAGATCTTCTGCAAGTCTGATGACAAAAAATGGATATAAAATAAAATGTACACACACAAAAAAGTAGAATAAATATTTTTACAGGATAACTTAACAGTATCTGTACCCACACATTGCAAAAAAGTTGAGGACCCAAATGATAGAAAAAAACAACACCAAGAAAAGTTTTCACGTCTGCTCAGCAATCATGAATATTAAGCTAAAAACATTCCAATGCAAAGAAATAACTATCGAATGCTTTTAAAAGAAGCAAAACATTAAAATTTGTAACACACGATCTCTTCAGCTCAATTTCACTAAAGTTTTTCCCCCCTTAATTCTATTTTCTTCAAACCTGTGACTCATGAGATCAAGTATGGTGTGCGGGTTCGGGTACAGGGACAGAGGAAGAACTTGCACCAGAACAGGCTCATCGCCTGGGTTCTCCACAATAAAGTCTGATACCTGAAACAAGAGCAACAAATAAATTAACATTAGGAAAAGAATAATAAACACAAAAACAACGCTTTCTCTCAATCTGTGTAAAACTAAAAGTGAATGTTCAGAGAGTCTGAAAATTTATTCAAATATCCAAAGTCATTTATTATATTAATAATAATAATAATAATAATAATGGTATTTGTATAGCGTCTTCCCTTAAAAATTTTAAGCTCAAGGCGCTTCACAGAAGAGTAAAATAATTCATAGACTTAAAAGACATGGACAAT
>JAUKPP010275695.1:0-10944 GCA_032273245.1 Phyllaplysia taylori | reverse complement strand
TCTCTCTCTCTCTCTCTCTCTCTCTCTCTCTCTCTCTCTCTCTCTCTCTTTCTCTCTCTCTCTCTCTCTCTCTCTCGTACACCCCCCTTCCCTATTTCTCTCTCGACGAACCTGTTACCTTTGTGTCTGAGTACAGTTTGTACGCGCACTGTACACACGTTTTGCTTCTCCAACCTCTCATATTGTCTAATTCTCCAAATGGCCTGTGAACGGCTGGGATTTCACGTGACCTTGTACCTGCTCACACTACGCCGTAAACCCCGCCTGAGACCTCTAAACGAGTCCTGATCTACCCCGCCTGAGACCTCTAAACGAGTCCTGATCTACCCCGCAGACTCCCCTGCCCAACATGTGCTCGCCATCTCACGGCCATTAATACGTCAGTCAGCAGTACGCCATTGCAAGACGGTTTAACACCATCCCCAACGATCCCGTAAATCGAACCTGAGATATTTCTATATCTTAATGAATTATAGAAATCACACATTCAACTCCGCTGAAAGTTTGAGATGGAATGAAGACGGTCTTAGGCGGCAGATGGCAGGAGCGTATCGCCTGAACCACAGCGGTCGTAACCGCTGGACCATCAGCTGACAGAAGCCGCCAGAACCTTACAGACGAGGGAAGCTTGCGATCAGATCGGTTCACCTGAGTCGAAAAGTAAACAAAAGTCGGTGTTTTGTGGTCTCCCTTGACCTCAGCACATGCTTCACTTCCCATACGATCAGGTCACGTACTTTGTCGTTAAAGTAGGGCTCATATAGATGGCGAGAGAGACAAATGGGGCGTCCTCATGTTTTCTTTAGCATGGCTTAAGCGTAACTGATTTTTTTCTCTCCCTCTCTTTCTCCCCCTCCTCCCTCTCTCTCTCTCTCTCTCTCTCTCTCTCTCTGTCTCTCTCTCTCTCTCTATCTGACATGATGATTCATACGACCATTCGTAAGGCAATATACAGATTCTGACATATAAACAATTACGTCAAATCACGGTGTGGTTTTTTTTAAAACATCGTTTCGCTTTTGTTTGGTTTTGATTTTCGGCCACATGGAACACAATAAGGTCATTATAGTGGCGAGCTACTTTGACTCTGCCTTACAAAGCCAACCCTCCCTGTCAGAGACAAACCTGCGCGTCAGAGAGGGACACAAACTCCCAACAGGGAGACGGAGATGTTCGTCCAACATTAAGATTAAACTCCTGTCCTATGCGTGAGAAGCAAACAACCTAACTATCAAATCACAAACCCAGCACCGTTTCTTCAATAATATATCTTTTTATGTTACACGTCAGGCCTTCATCAGCAATATAAAGCGTCTTTCTTTGCAACTGGAAGTCGATAAGGGTAATAGAGAAAACCTTAGAGAGATTCAGAAATAGCAAACTACATCTGTGCATCCATCAGTGACCTGCTTCTCTTAACAAATAATCTTATTATATCCACTACTTAAAGTGGACCGAGAAAAACCCTTAAGATTTGCATACGGTTATTCTTTGACCCTGGCAAGCATGTCGTTATTTATTCTGCTTTAGCTCCTATCAATCAAATCTAATTTTTTACGCTTCTACCTCTGAGAGTAGGCTACATCAACTACCACCTTTTTTTTACCATTCAACTCATTTATAAACAAATTCACCGAACAAATAATTCGTTCAAGTGCTAAGACAAGAAGTGACGTCCTATTTCTCCTACGCAAAGCATGCCATCGTCTTCTTTGAAATAGCCGGAAATTAAGTGTTCTATTCTTACATCTATCATCCTCTAAACAACATAGCTGTCACAATTTTTATTTACGACCCAATCGTAGACGAAATCAAGCGATTTGCTCCGAGCTGACGATTGCAAGTTCTCATCGTGTAGCAAATGGCAGATAGCCCTATCAACGCCTTTTGTTCTCGCTCGTTTTTCCATGGCAGAACAGGCTGGAGGCGGAGAGAACAAATCTAACTCCGCCATAACGCTGGGGGCAAACACAGCGCCTTTGTTTTCCAGGTGGATCGATGTTTGGGCCAGTAACGAGCTAGACAATCTCTAACGATTTGGGGCGGGCGAAATCAAAGTGAATCGATTATTCGAATCATCTTAACAACTGCTCCCCCCCCCCCCTCCTCCCTTACCCCTCTTCCCATCTTCCCCCTTTTCCTGTGCCAATTTTCTGCATGCTAAAGATCCCAGTTGGTTAATGAAGAATTCTTGCGTTAGTGGGTGGGATGCATTATAGCTCAATATATTCAACAATTTATCTTTAAGACCCTTGGTCCGAAATCGGATATTGGCTATGATTTACCAGGAACCTTTTAATTGAATTCGGACCCTTAGCTTTCCTCCTTCCTCCTTAGCTTGGAGGGTTTAACGTCTTTGATTGGAGATTATTTTTAATGTTTGTTTGTCTTCCTCTGATACATGGTTTACTCGAAAGGTGCTGCAAACATTGCTATTTCTAAGGGATCACTTTGATCGATAGATTTGGAGCTTTCTCTTGTGAAATCCGAATCCGCAGTTCTACAGCAAGTCATCCAGTGCATGCACCCAAAAGTAAAAATCATATCAAATTATCCGGATTTCGCCAAATATCAAGACCTATTTCCCAGATTCTTCTGAAGCGAATCTTTCCCCCTGATAAACTGGCGATATTGTCGTTCACGTAATCGATAGGCTAAGAATCCGTGGTTGTCGATAATATCGGCAGGCTTAGGCGCCTGGGCCCACATTTGCATGTTGGGGAAAACAATGCTTGTCAGTATTCTTTCCTGGGGCAGACGTTACACGTTCTAGTGAAAAATATAGTAGGTATAATCGGGAGACAGTGGACGTGGAAATGATAATGAGTACAAGGACAGGGAGAGACTGGGCGTCAGACAGACAAATTGACAAGAACGACGGATCGAATTAAAGGCAGGTAGACAGATAGACAGATCAAAATACAGGCCAACAAACAGACATAGCGACAGGCAGAAGGTCAAGCAGACAGACAGTCACAAAGACAAATTGACTGACAAATGGAGAGGCAGGCAGACAGACAGACATATCGAGAGGCAGACCCTCTAGCAGACAGACGGACACTCAAATTGACAGACAAATAGAAAGGCAGGCAGACAGACAGACATATCGACAGGCAGACGCAATTAGGTGGACAGATGGACAGAGAACACAGACAGATTACCATCAGGCAAACCCACAGACTGACAGGCAGACAAACAGACAAACAGACAGATAGATGCACATACAGAAAGACAAATAGACAAACAAACAGACAGGAAGACCCACAGAACAGAACGATAGACAGACAAACATAATGATGGATAGCCAAGTATCTTAGGCAGAATGGGAACCCTCTTTTGTTACAGTTTTACGTCCCCTGCAACACTGTAAGGTCATTTAAGAGACGGGCTACTTCGACCCTGCCTGTCAGGGCCAAGCCGGGCTGAGAGGGAAAAAATCCCAGCAGAAATAGAAACAGATCGTCCGCGCCCGGGATCGAACTCGGGGTTTCCGCATGACAAACGAAGAGTCAACTATTACTTCACAGCATCGGTATCTTTTTCTTGGACCTGCGTCTGTGGTGTAATGGTTAGGCACTTCACCTATCTTGCAGAGGACGTGAGTTCGAGGCCGAGTGGGGCAGTTTGTTTGATCGAGTATATCTCCGTTTTTCTGTTGGGACAATGCCCCTCTCAGCCCTGGTTGGCCCTGACAGGCAAGGTCGAAGCAGCCCGTCCCTTAAATGACCTTATAGTATTGCAAGGGACGTTAAGCCAAAAGCAAACCAAACCAAACCAAACTTCATCTTGGTCTTGTACGGTGTTGGTAGTACCCTAAAACCTCAACCAGCCAAACTAAACAAACCTGCTGGGATGTTGTGCACCTCTCAGCCCGGGTTGACCCTGACAGGCAGGGTCGAAGTAGCCTACCTTTAACATAATGTAACAATGTTGCAAGGAACGTAAAACTGATACCAAATACTAAACCTCAAAACAAAACAAAAAAATTACAGCAAAAACGAATACGACAAAAACAACGAAAACGACAAAAACAACAACATCAAAGGCAACTAAATAACTCCGGAGACTTGCAATTTTCAAGCCACAAGATGACCGTATTTTTTTCAGCATTCTACTTCACAAAAGACCCCTTAGAGATTCAATGTTGGCATTTTACTGCAGGAAGCTTCAAGTGCAAAGTAAATGATGGCTTGAGGACTGAACAAAGCAAAATTATTATGACTCAGCACCCTCAGAAGCTAAATGGCGTGTGGCTCTCAAGATGAAATTATTCCTGCATGAAAAATCATTGTGGCTTGATTAACTCAATAACTGATTGTGAAGGGTTTTGCTTAAGAAAGCCCTCACTCTCATTTTCTACGTCTCTCTCTCTCTCTCCCCCTCTCTCTCGCTCTCACGCTCTCCCCCCTGTCGCTCTCTCTCCCTTTCTTCTATTTTGTCTATAGCTATAGATCGTTATTATTATTATTATAATTTTTTCGTTCATTCATGTTTTTCCTGCATATGTTCTTTAGCGTCCATGTTTCGTCTTTCTTTCTGATTCTTTCACTCCGTTTCTTTTTTTTTCTTTCTCCTTCCATCCTCTTCGGGTTTTTTTTTTTCATTTTCTTTTTGTCTTTGCCATTCGGCCTTTCTCTTCTTTTTTCAGTTTCGTCCCTTCTTAAAAATTTTATTCTCTCTCTCTCTCTCTCTCTCTCTCTCTCTCTGTCTCTCTCTCTCTCTCTCCCTTTCTCTGTCTTCTCTACCAATTCCACGTCTCTCTATTTTCGTTCTGCCCCATGTGCTCACACCAATATAACGAAAGAGGTATATAGTATTTGACTTCGCCTGTATGTTTCTCTCTCTCTCTCTCTCTCTCTCTCTCTCTCTCTCTCTCTCTCTTCCCAGTTAAAGAAGATTGTGCCTCTTAATACGGTACTCATAACTATATCTTCCTCTGTCTCTCACCCCTTTCTTGAAATCTTCATTACTCTCAAGCAACCTTAGGCACACATATTCACAGAAATCTCACCTCACTATTGAAAGCGCATAAACGATAGTTCCATAATGTGTTTTGTTCAGACACACATTTCTCTTGGTCCTCCTATAAAGAAAAAAGCCCAAGAGAGACAACAACAACAACAACAACAACAGCAACAACAACAACAACAATTAACCATTTCTTGGACGATGAAAAGAAAGGGGGAAAAGCTGACGGCAAATCTATAGTTTTCAGACGTGAACAGCGCTACGTTCTAGGACGCAAAAAATCACACTGCAATTACTCTAATTAAGTCTCAACAAGTCTCGCCTTGTCCGCACACAGAGTTTCTTCCCCTCAGCGCCATTTAGGAGAAAAGAAAAAAAAAACATCGTGAAAATCCTGATGTTTCTGTAATCGATAATTTAAACAAACACCAACTAACGGGCTACTTCGACTCTGCCTGTCAGGGCCTACCCGAGCTGTGGAGGCACACTGGCCCAGCAGAACGACGGAGATATACTCGGCCACACAAACAGCTCCATCTGGGCTTCGAACTTATGTCTTCTGCGGGATAGGCGAAGAACTTAATCATAACACCATAGACGCCAGAGTGATGGCATCAGAAGAGTCTATTGCCGAAACGTGTTCAATTTCCCCGTATTTTTTTTAAAGCTCGATAAATTCAATCAAAACGTATTTATTAATTTGGCCGCAAGTAGAGAGATTCTATATTCGGCAAAGTCTAAGTAGCTCAAAAGTTTGCCGTAGTCTATTACTACTTCATATTTAGCATTTCCCCCTCCTTTTTCTCTGTTTTCACCGGCTCTGTGGTGTAATGGTTAGGTGCTCTTCGCCTGTCATACGGAAGACCGGAATTCGATCCCGAGCGCGGACGATCTTGGTGTTTTATTCTGCAGGGATTTTTCTCTCTCAGCCCGGGCTGGCTTTGACAGGCAGGGTCGCAGTAGCCCGTCTCTTAAATGACCTTACAGTGTTGCAGGGGACGTAAAACTGGTAACCAAACAGAATCAAACCAATCTCTATTCTCGTGGGAGTCCTATGGTTCGTGTCTTTTTTCAGTTTTGATTTTTCTTTCGTACGGGCAATCCATTTATAGAAAGCCAGACATCTTGCCTTATGAATCGCCCCACGGCCACACATGTGCAAATGTCACACCTAGAATATCAGACATGTCTAAAATGTGGCCAGGTCTCTATTTGCCAGTGGCGAACGTCATTAGTGTGTTGACCCAGAAAAGGACATTAGCATACGGTAATTGTTTCCGTGTTGGTCATAATGCTACGTAAATCCAATCACGCCTCTGTCTGACTGACCGTCTGTTCCCTCTCTTCCTCTCTCTCTCTCTCTCTCTCTCTCTCTCTCTCTCTTTCTTTCTTCTCTCTCTCTCTCTCTCTCTCTCTCTCTCTCTCTTAGAGATTATTGGTTTCCCCCCAACGCCTTTTTGGCCTGGGGGAATGGCCTTTCGGTCCCATAAGTGTCGGGGCCGTTTTCAGCCTTCGGTGAATAGAACAGGATGTAAAAAGACAGTAAGTGGCACTAGGGAATTAAATGGATCCGCGGGGAATGTCCATGGTACCGCATAAAAAGTCGACATTGCAGACCAAGCTCGTGGGATGAAATGAGTATCTTGTACTTCTCTCTAGAGAGTTCTCCAAGTTCTTTGCTTTGACAGGGACAAAAGTGCTTGGGTCCAGAAAATACCCGCTTGTACATCTTAAAATACAAGACAACTGGCGAATCGTTCATGAAATGATCTAATCACGTAAGTTCATAATTTACGAAAGCACGAAATTTCCATCATATTGGTTTTTACAGCATTTCTCCATCATACTGGTCTTTATAGTATTTCCACATCTCCAAGTAGATGTCATGAGCCCCCTGACGACAAGATTTGGTTTTACGTCCCCTCAAACACTGTAAAGTCATTTAAGAGACGGGGTACTTCGACCCTGCCCTTCCGGGCCAATCCGGGCTGAGATGGCAGAAACACCAGCAGAATAAACCTAGATCGTCCGTGCCCGGGATCGAACTAGGGTCTTCCGCATTACAGGCGAAGAGCCGAACCATTACACCACAGCGTCGGTTGACGACAAGAAATATATGTGATCTGTCCAAATGAGCTGTAGGTTGTACATGCCAAAGCGGAACAAAAAGCCCTGAAAAGTCAGTTGGTAGGATCAGGAGCAGTTTTTCCTTATTGCAGGGTCAGAAAATGTGTTCAGATCTGATTGATTTTGTTATAGATATATGAGCAAACTGGGTCACATTGTGCCTTCATATGCTCGTACGTTGTGAGTACTGCCTAGAATGTTTTATTCAACTTTTAAGCTCTTTTCTACCCTCCCCGTTTGCGCTTGGGTGTGTGGCTAGTGAACTTTAAACAATTATATTTCAGAACCTAACTGAACAAATAAGATAATCTATCACCGCTTGAGAGGGTAACATATAAGTTTTCAGGCAATACCGAGAACTCTGCAAGGCTAAAATGCGAATTATGACGCATTAAGACTGGTTGAACGACAAAAGTTGACGCCATATTGAACCACGATTTACCCTTTGTGATAGAATTAGTGAATCAGATGTGGCATTCCTTGTGGAATTTCCGAAAACAGACATACGCGTTTAAAGAATTATGCGTAGGACCAAAAACCATTGCCTCGGGTGATTCCTAGTGTTCCAACAGAGTGCAAAGAACATTGATAATGTTGTTATGGAGCATTTAATGGGCTCTCTGCGAGAATGCGGCAAAGCTCGATTGGTAAAAAGGATCACCACAAACGGAAGAAGTTATTTGCCAGGGAAAAACATGGCTTGAAAAGCAATAAGAGAAAGAGAGAGGGTGAGAGAGATTGAGAGAGAGAGAGAGAGAGAGAGAAGAAAAGAGAGAGCATTCGACAGGCAGACTGACAGAGAGACAAACAGACAGACAGTCAGGCACACAGACAGGCAGTTGGAATGGAATCAGATGTTAAGAGAAAGAGGGAGATGCAGAGAGAGTAAGAGTGAGACGGAGAGATAAAGATTGAAGGAACGTAAAACGGTTGGGGGATTACGTAAGTTGGATTCGGGGTGAAAGGGAAGAAGAAAAAGTGTTAGCTGTCAGAGAAAGATGAAGACAGTTGAGCGGACAGAAAGTCTGATTTTGACGTATATACAAACAAGCAGACAGACAGACGTACAGGCAATGGGCAAACAGACATATTCTCACAAAGAGTGGGCAGCGACAGTATGATTTTTCCTGCGAACAGCGATCTGAGTCTTTAAAATATAAACTGCGTAAAGTCCAAAAACAACCGCCATGTAGGGAGTACGCAAAGACAATGTTGACATAAAAAAGACAAATAAAATGGCAAATAAAACCAAAGATGATAATATCGTCTCGATCTATAGCTAGCCTCTCAGTAGACCCCAGGAAAGACGAAACTATGTGAAGAGAATCGATATTCAGTAAGTTGTGGACGGCGCAGACAAAGAAATTGCCGGAAAGATTGACAGATAGAGATCAGTGTGCATAGGAAGAAGCTGGGGAAATTGTTGGGTGGGGTCAAATCACGCAGGAGCGTAAGTTGTCAGCCCAGGAGCACACGGAGAGGCTCTTTTAAAACAAGATGCATTAAGCTCTCCGTCCCTCCCTCCCTTCCTCTCTCTCTCCCTCTGTTTCTCTCTTCCTCTCTGTCTCTCTCTCTCTCTCTCTCTCTCTCTGACTAGGGCGGGTGGAGTAGAAAAACTCTAAGCAGTGACAAAGTGGGAAAGAACCAAGAAGACATCAATTTCTTTAGCACTTACCAGTCTATCACCCACACACAAACACACAAACACATACATAATATTTTTAGTGTAAACGCACACGAGCCATTTGTGCCAATCACTGTGAATGACTTCACCTAAGATACTCCACCAGGGCAGCATTATAAAGATGTGACATTCTATTCAGCAGTCATGTGGCTCGAGGAGATCTTGAAGCCGCATTGCACTCCTGCGGTATTGAGGGGGGCAGGCTCTCCATTCCCGTGGAGCAAAGTTTTGCTGCCATGATGACTAGGCCCTGAAGATTATTTGAAGGGTGAATAACCTATATTGGGCACAACAGCAGCTACAAAACACACACACACACACACACACACACACACACAAAAAAAAAATACAAAGCAAAAAAGTTAAGCAGAAGCTGCGAAAATTGTTGGGTTGGGTCAAATCACAAAGGGACGTAGGCTGTCACACTGTGAGCGCAAGGAGAAGCAATTTTAAATCAAGATACATTAAGCTCGCTGTCCCTCCCTACCACCCTCCGTCATCTCTCCGGGATGACAAATTTTCGAGAATTCGAGCAATATTTATTGCGTTCATACAAGCTGTAGGCGTACTTGCTCTATCTTTTGGACCAACAGAAAAATGTACCTAATGTCCTTTTCAAACCATCTTCATTTTTGTTTCATTTGCTTGCTCTTACTCAGGGAGAACGTTTCGCCCCTGCGAAATATGTAATACAAAGAAGTCATTGCTCAAGTTATGGTTGTAAAGCAGGGGTAAAATTGCCTGGTTGTCATCACGAGTTTTAATGAGTGATTACAACTGGTAATTTCACGAGTACAATAGATCCTGATCTACAACCTTAACGAGTGTGATACATTTTTTTTTTACCATGCTGAGAACAACTAAAGAAGTAGGCCCTCTTACTGCTATCAAAGACCGTTGCAATCTTTGCTGCTATTGGACGCGTTTTCCCCTGTTGTTAGAGCAGCAAGGAAATCATGCAAATTAGATAGTGAACGCACTCACAATGAGGTAAATAGGGATATTTCACATGTGAAATATTACATTTTGATAATCCACACGTGAGATATAAGGATTTCTCTCACCATAAGCATTATCTTAAAACAGCCGTGTATATTGTATTAATGTATCCCACACTACGGTACAATCTTGCCCAACTGAACTCCTTGAAGACTTACCCTCCCATACACATATTATCATCACCTCCATCTCTCTCTCTCTCTCTCTCTCTCTCTCTCTCTCTCCCTCTCTCTCTCTCTCTCTCTCTCCTACCCCCCCCCCCACCTCTCTCTCTCTCCCTCCCTCCCTCTCTCTCTCTCTCTCCCTCTCTCTCTCTCTCTCTCTCTCTCTCTCTCTCTCTCCCCCTACACTACCATCTACTCCCCCACAGAGAATAGACTCTACAAACTATGATTATACTGCGAAACGTTCAATTTCCTTCTTCGAGACTTCTTAGACCAGTATTAGGATCCACAAGCACTTGTCCATCGAGCAGTGTTGTGTTTGCGCTCTCTGTGGTCCACAAATAGATGTAGGCTACTTTATTCTGAAAAAAAACCCCACCTTCTGATCGATGCTCCCCTAGATGTTTACATGGCTGAAAGCCAAAGAGTGAAGAAGCAGGAAACATTATGTAGGCTTCTTTAACATCTCAGCTGAACGATTTTAAAATCCGGATACGCCTCGTGCATTCCTATTTGTTGTGAATTGGAGCAACTGAGTTTTCAGCGAGAAAAGGTCTCATTACGTTTTACGAACTCAGGAGATCATCTCTTCTTCCGTTAGAAAATGGGCAAAAACTGTTTTTACATCGTTTACAGCTCTATGAAGTCGTTAAAGAGACGAACCTCTTTGACCCTGCTTGTTAAGGGCAATCCAGGCTGAGAGGGAGGAATCCCAGCAGATAACGCAGATATTCCGCGCGTTAAGATCGAGCTCGGGTCGTCCGCGCAATAGGCGAAGAGCCGAACAATTACACCACGGACGCCGGTATACAACTCTGGAGGCGACTCCACAAAGAGTTGTTTAATATCGGTACGAAACCGTGTTAGAAATTAAGGATTCTCAGTATGATAACCTTGGTAAGAGAAGCTGACCAAAGAGAATCTAGATTCATAGATCTATGAAAAGTTCAGAGTCCTATTCATGGCACTGCTAAATTGGTTTAAAAGTAAATGAACATTTCA
>JAUKPP010275694.1:0-20904 GCA_032273245.1 Phyllaplysia taylori | reverse complement strand
TTTGAAAGAAATTGATTATAAAATGAGGAAATTATTAAACTTTTAGAGGGTTCTCTTTTTTTTTTGACACCCGGTACAATAAAAAATATTGAGTTTGAACCACATGCTTGGACTCACTTGACTTTTGTTGTTGTTTTTATGGCTTTTTTTTTATCTCTATCCTATCAATATCATAGTCTTTAGAATGTGAGGTTCCCACTTGAAAAAGGAACTTGTCGTGTTGCAAAGGGTGTTAACACCACCACCAAACCAAAATAATGAGAATAGCTCATGTCGTAGCATTTACGAAAAGGTTAAACTACCTTTATTATGCAAGTCAAATTTGTCTAGTCAAAGACAGTGAGCTACCCTACTGAATGAACTTCTTTCCCTTTCACTGAAAGATCCTTAACGCTAGCCCATGTTATGAAATTTGTAATACCCATGTCCTATGATAATTCACTTAGTAAAATTTACATGAACTTTTCTTTGATTTCAGGCCTTTCACAAACTTGATTGCAGTAAAAAAGGAGTGATCCACATAAGTGATGTGAGAAAGTTCTTCAATGTCAACTCAAAATATAAACCCACGTCAGGTAGGCATGACTGAAAGGAGACTATTGTAAATGTAAACGTGGTGTTATTTATTTATATCTGATTACATTGGCTGTGCATGTCAGAAATCAAAGAGCAATAGCATTTGACTTTGTTTGATATTTGCAATGTTAGAACTATTTTCAATCTTTTTCTTGTAATTTCTTTTTTCAAAGTTGTTGTATCATAATGAAGATTCCTCCTTTCTAATATGAGGAGCCTTTTTGGCAAAGGCTTATGGAAAGTGTACTTAACACTTTGTAGTCACTCGACGCATATATGCGCCGGCCAAGATTATCCCATACAGTCACTCGGCGCATATATTATGCCCCAGGCCCAAGAAACCTGATTGCGTCACAACTGGC
Source organism: Phyllaplysia taylori (assembly GCA_032273245.1). NCBI lineage: Eukaryota > Metazoa > Mollusca > Gastropoda > Aplysiida > Aplysiidae > Phyllaplysia > Phyllaplysia taylori. The sequence goes on along the minus strand of JAUKPP010275694.1, from coordinate 19,966 downwards.
TGCGCGTGACTTGTGGGGTTCTTTGTCCCTGGCTGTGTGACTACAAAGTTTTAATTAAATATAAGGTCCACTCTCGCTTCTGATTGCAAATATTGTGATTTTCACTCCTTCCAAAATTGATGTTTATTGTTATTTTGAGTTTAGGTTGTGGATCACTGATCATTGTACAATAAACCAACTAAAATTTCAGTTTATTAATGAACAAAGACAAAATATTGCTAAAATTGCTAATAGGAAGCTGACTATTCTTTCTCTAGTTTGAATGTAAGTAATGTCCTAATGAGATCAATATTGGTGTATTTAGACATTCTTACATTAAAAAAACTTTAAATTTTTTTTTTCTCGAAAGTGCAGTGTTTTGTCATGACTTTAGAAAAAGAGTGTATATGTATGTTGCTTCATAAACTCTGCAAGAAAACTTGTAAAACTTTTCATGTTTAGACCATCTTTGTCTCTTCATGCCCATCATGAAAGTTTTTATTTCCATTCTCTTTGTCCAGGTGATGACACCAGTGTTAGTGCATTGCAAGCCTTTCTGGAAGACGTCCGCGAGAATGAGAAACAAGAACTGATCTCTTTCATTGAGTTTGAGGAGTATTATGAGGGCTTGAGTGTCGGCATTGACAGTGACGGTGACTTTGCTAATGTGTTGCGGAATACATGGAACATTTAAAACTGCTCATGGTTTACCTAAGCTGAAACTTCCCTAACCAAATAGGCTAACATCTCTAAGGCTACCATCGCTATCTTTACTTAATGTGAATTCAGAAATTGATACTGCAAAAGCTTTTTTTAAGATGAAGTGAACCTTGTGTTCTCAGTTTTTCAAGCGATCTTGTGATCTCACACAAGACAATGGTTTGAGGAATCTGACATTTATTTTTGTAGTAACAAATTGTGCTAGACTAGGTGTCTAGCATATTTGGTGGCTTGAGATTTATGTTTAAGACAAGAATTTATTGTCAAAACCCACTACTCACCTTCCTGCTCAGCTAGTCTTATATTATGTATTATTATTTAAGGTACATATATTTATAATTTATAAACTCACTTGCCAAATGTGAACCTGTAGTTAGTGCAAGCACATTAAGAGACAAATACCATACTCTGTATATGGCAGAGATACAGTTTTTTAGTGTCCCTTTGTGAGCACATTGATGTGCACCTTATACAGGGTATTGTGTGTGTGTTGATCCTGTCAGATGAAAATTATAGTGTGTGTACAGTACATTTGTCTTAGCGTCCCAATTTGAGGATCCTAAGACATTGTGAAATGACATAGGAGTTCTGCTTGTGACTTGAAACTGCTGAGACAAGCTAAACGAAACTCTGTATGTGGAGATTTCCCAATAGAGGAATCATATTATAAACTCAGAGCAATACAAATGTTTATTGTTGCAGTTTTTTAAGCAAAAATTTGTCTGATCACATCACTTACCTGACTGTGTAAATCTTAGCCTGAGTCGTTAACCAGGTTTGATTTATCAGATTTCTGTCTTGCTTTCGTGCGTCTTCTCACCGAGTGCTACGGATAGGCTGCAGCAGCAGGAGTTAGAAATGGTAAAAAAAAAAGAGATTTGTTGTGTATTTTAACCTAATATATTTTCAAACTGTCATTTCAAACACGTCCATACAAACACAACATTATCATATCTGATTAAAGGATCATTTTATATTTGACTGTGATAATCCTACTGTTATAATATACTGAGCATCAAAAGTAACAGGACACTTTTGGATCAACGATAAAGTCCCAATATTTGCGAACAAACCTCTTGTGTTTGGTATCAAATTGAAGGAAATTTATTAAGGAATCTGAAAATAGCAATATTAACGTGGAATTCAACACTTTTGGTGTTTCCTACTCTACCTTTCTGCCGTTGAACTGTGCTTTCAATACCTTAGAAATTCTCAAAATTTATATGATTGATTTTTTACTCTTTTTAATCATGGCTGTTGGCTGTTACTAAAAGTGTTGAATTCCACTTTAACATTGCTATTTTCAGATTCCTCATTAAATTTCCTTTAATTTGATACCAAACACAAGAGATTTCTTCACAAATATTGGGACGTTATCGTTGATCCAAAAGTGTCCCGTTACTTTTGATGCTCAGTATATTACTTGGTACCCAAGCTATGAGAATTAGGGAATTAGTTGCTAGTAGACTCCTCTTTTTACCTATCGCCATGCAGTGATCTTGCTAATCTGAATTGTAAAGTCAGTAATGTTTAGCATGTGGGTATGCATTTGAGAAAAGCACCATGTGAAGGTGCAGGAATATCCTTCAGACGGTGAACAGACCTCTTGAGAGACATTAAAATGTGATTTTCAAGTCGGGAACAGATGTTGAAGTCTTGTTCTATGACAGACTTTATAGTCTTGACTGTAACCTCTTTAGATAAATATAACCTTACCTAGAGTTTGAGTTCCCTCACCGAGTTTATGGACTATTTTTCTTTTTGATATCCCTGATTTTAAATGCCATATCCAAAACGTTTAAGAGAATGAATTACTGTACATCAATGTGACAGAGAGACAATTCTACATTCCAAGAGCATAAATGATTATACACAAATGACTGTTTTTTACTCATGTTGTTGGTTTGCTTGTAATGTCAAACTGGTGGTGATACAAAGGGGAGAATAAAATTGAGATTATAGAGAATGATTCACCTCCTTGCATCAACACCTGCTGTGTGCTCTTCAGCGGTGTATTACAGGGATGTATTTCTGAACCATGAAGGAATGTCTGTGGAGATAGATTTACGTTATTATGTGCTTGAAAGGATGATACGGCAAAATTGTTTTTATATATGATGGGAGTTCCCCGAGGTTGTGATTTATATTGATACATATTATCAGAGTTTGAATCAGTCCCACCCAGAATTAACACTGGAAAGGGATATAGTAGAGCCAATTTGTAGAAAAAATTATAATAGAGTAATTTTTTCATAATGGACAAAGTGCGTAGGTGACATTGAAGTTGTCTTTTTTCACACCAGACAAAGAGAGAATATTATAATGCCAACAGTGAAGAATTAAGACATTGTTGAGTATAAAAAAGAAAAAAGAAGAAAGAGAGAGAAAGCTTTAAGACAGAGAAATTGTTACCCTAAATTTCCTGTGAAAAGGACAAAAAAGATTCTTATCTTATCTTATCTTATCTTATCTTATCTGATCTTAAAGCCATTCTGTCACATTCCAAGGATTTAAGTGTTGTGAATAGAGGGTCTGACTATAAAAGCCTGTTGCTGTTTTTCATTCATTATTTCTCATATTAAATGATCATAAGGTGTGGGAAGTTGTTATTGACTTTCTGAAATGGGCCTTGGGATTCTTTCTGTTCACAAGATAAGATAAGATAAGATAAGATAAGATAAAATGTTTTATTTATTGCTGTGGCATGGCAAATACAAGCAATTGTCCTCAGAAACGAGGAGGCCTTTTTAGGTATACGGTAGACTTTTTGGGCTTGGCATGGCACAATCTGTAAGTGGGAAAGTCTATAGCCAAGCACTAGTATCATGGTACATGTAATAATGATAATAATTACGATTATTATCATTATTGTTGTATTTTATGTACATCCATGTTAGGGGGAACAACTTTCACTGTAGTCAAATTGTCATTTGTGAAGCTGAATTTGCTTTTGAAGAGGAAAATTATGTTTCCCTTTTTCGTCTGTTGAATCACTGTGGAGGAATTGTATTGTTGTAGGCTACTGCATCCACAACTTAAATACATGTAACGGTGTTTTGTTTCTTGTTTTATCAAAGTGCGTCTTATCCAACTCTAAACAATTGATTCACCTGTCATTCCAGATCATCAATTAAATTGGGTTTTTTTCACATTTAGAAATTATTTGAATGATCACAATAAAGACTAATCAAATTATCTTTTCTCATGGTTTGTTTTGTTGTGAACCAGTATTGTTGGATCATCTGTAATAGGGAAATAGGTGATTGAGTTAGAATTGTCCTGCATGAGATTTATATATAAAAACTGTAAGGTCATTTAAGAGGCGGCTCCTTTGACCCTGCCTGTCAGGGCTAACCAGAGCTGAGAGGGACACAACATCCCAGCAGAGACTCAGGAGATGTTTGTCTCACACTGGGATTGAACCATAGGCAAAGAGCTGAACTATTACACCACAGATGCTGATGACCTAATAGTGTAGGCAGTGCAAAGACAATGAATGCCATGAGGAGCTTGTCATGGGTTCAAGCTCTCTCTGCATCAGAACTTTGGTGAAAAATTGGAAATTTTGCAGCTCTCACATTGGGCCTCACATTTTAGGACAATGCTAAGACTGGTCTCTTTTATGTCAGCACATGCATTCTGTTTTGTAATATTGTTTGTTGAGGTTTTATGACACTAAGGTCATATCAATGCCAGGAAGCTGATTAAGGAAAAAAGGAAATAAAATAGAAGAAATTTAAAAAGTAGACCACAACAGAGCACATATATGCTGTGACCCGAGTGGGCATTTCTAGGCTTTGATACAATGTTTTATTTCACACATGTATTGTCTGGGCAGCACTCTTTGGTTCATACGTTTTGGAGATAAAGAAAGGTTGAACCCAAACAAAACAAACAAACAAAAGATACGGCAAATAGGAAAAAGATAGGTTGGAAATGCTTTGTTTGTTTGTTTGTTTGGGGTTTTACGGCTCCATCGATGCTATAAGGTCATTTAGGTGCCAAGAAAAACGTCCAGGTCCGATGTGATGTTGTTATCTCCACAGGGGTTTTACTTAAGGTCTAAAAGTTGCATTTATAAAATGTTGATGTTTCTTAAGATTGTGTATATTTATATAAAATGTTCTGTAAAATTGTTTAAAATTTAGACTGATAGTTCTTTAAAAAAAACAAATTAATTTGTGTGTATATGTAATAGTATACTTATTACTTATTCTTATGTTTGGTTCAAGTGGCTGAAAAGAAAAAGTCAGTAGTGTGCAAGTAAAAAAAACCAATAACAGTGGTAAATAAAAGTGGCAAAATGTATTTTTTAAAAGTTAATAAAAGTTTATTGATATTGAATCCTTGTGGATCCACTTGCATACTCTCTCTATTGCTGTGCCACTCCCAGTAACAGGGAACCTTCCGCGGAAGGATGATGTAATTTTTTACCAAGTGAAAGTTGGACATTCTTTATTTACTCATAGACACATTATTGACTGCAACGACAAACCTTTTCGTATTTTGTGTAACTGCAATTTAACCATTAATTAAACACTTCCTTTTGGAGTGTATTGACTTCGGAATGTGAGGACGAAGTATTTTAAAAGTACTGATTTAAAGAAATTATTTAATCAATCACCAAGTTAAAAGATTCTTAACTTTATCAAAGAAATCGGATTTTGTAATAAATCATAACTTACCCTAGACAATATTTCTATATTACCCATGTTAATACTGTAAACATAATCTGTCATTATCATCAGTCTATATATATTGTAAATATTTTCTCATTTTAAAGAAAGGTGCTATTGCACTTTTCAGCCTTTTAATAAACTCCCTTCAAAGAGGACAATGTGGCAAAGGAACAAAAGTATTTCTGGGCGCCGAAATGACCTTACTGTGTCGAGGGAGCGGTAAAACCCCAAACAGACAAACAAACAAACCCACTAACATTTCTACCATAAAAATGGCAGAGACAGAAAAAGCCATAACATAACACACCAACAACAAAGACAAAAGATTTCTTTTCAGTGAAGTCAACAAAAAGTTTCTTTCAAAAGAGGAATGTTGTTTTATTATCCAATTGCACTAAATGTGATAGATAATATATATTTATATATATTGTAAGCAACAATGTAAAAAAGGAATCTCCACGTTTTTCTCAGATCCACTAAAGTGATGAAACCGAACAACAAGGCCATTGTTGAACTAACAAGAATAGGACATCATACTCACACATATTATACTATTCCCAAAGAAATGCACACTAGATTAGGAGTAGGCCAAAACAGCTCTTGACTTAAGTACTGTGACCTCTAAAAAAATTAAAGAACAACCAATCACTAAAAGTGCTATACCATAATTATATCTGCTGGTTTCTTAATGGTTAAGAGTTTCTGACTTCATATTCTAGATGGTTAGATGTGCAAGCTAACAAGTTGATTGGCAGTGCTACTCTATTTCCATTATGTAGATTGTAGTATAATGACAAGTGTTGACTGTGTGTGATAAAATGAAAAATCTCTGTTCACTTTTTGCTGTGGTGAGCTACTGTTGAAAGATGCAAGGATATTTGTCAAGTTTTGCTGTTTAATTTCAACCAACTCCAGATCAAACCAGTTTTGGTGGACAACTTTCTTCTTTTCTTTTAAATGAAGGCTTCTCTAAGCGAAATCTGGTCTTGACAAAAAGTAAATTGGATGTGTAAATACTTGAGAAAGGACTTCCAATGTAATGTTTCCTCATAAATGCTATTCAAGGTAAATTGTCATGAAACATTCACTACCTCAATGAAAATCTTTAGATTTTGAATACTATTGCTGAAAAACTAAGAATATAATGCTTTACATTTTTGCAATAGTAATCATAATAAATCAAATCATGGTTGAAGACAAAAATAATTAGGCCTATTTATAAAATAAAATATTGCAAACAATGGTATAAACTGCCAGTGTTTTTGCAAAGCAGGAAATTTTCAAATACTATCTTTGTATTATGTACCCCTTTCCAAAACTATGGGTAAAATGTCAACACTCCAAGACATGAATTGTGACACTGTGGAATAGGACACTTGTTAGAGCAAGGCAAGGGGAATGCAGCTTTTCTATTTTTTCAATGTAAGGAATTTTTCACAAGAGTCAAGAGAAAAGAAAAAGCAATGTTTATCAAGAATGTTTCTTCCCCTACATCTTCCAAAGCTATTTTAAAACACATTTCATATAAGAAAAAAAAGATATTTGAATATTTTCAAAAACATGAACAGATATTTTCTTGATTATTTCCCTATGGAGGCTTGACCTTCATAAACTGTAAATATCTTGACTTCTGTTCAAAGCAGATAAAAGAAATTTTCACAACAGTCAAGAGAAATGTAATGATACTGAGTTCTTCTTTGTCCCAAAGTTGATCAGTGCCCTATTTTATTGCATCAAAAGACAAAATATTTACATCCACATGAACAGATAGTGCCTAGAAAATATTGCAAAGTCAAAATGAGACTCAACATATTGCTTGACCTTCACATTGATCAGTGAGTAAACAGGACAGGAAGTGAATGATTTTTGCTGCTAATTGAGGGAAGATATAACGTCTGTCCAACTTCAGGCAGACAACATGTGAATTCAGAAAAGAAAAAAATACCAACAAACAAAATTTTTTGGTAAGAATTATTGCATGAAAAATATTTACCCCATTGGATATTCCAAAATACACATTTATTACAAAGCTGTAACAACACATAGGCAACATTTTGTGCAAGATCTCAATAGAATCTGCACCACTGAAAAGGGACACTGCTGGTATCGTATTGAAGCAATCGGTCGGTCTTGAAGAGGGAGAAAAATATTGTGTCTATCAATTTATGCATTAATCTTTAAAAGCTGTTACGAAGGGAAAATGTATCTGCCTTCTTCTTCTTGACCTATTTACGACATGTCAATAACAGGACTCAAAATATAGACCAACGCTTGAGTTTACATAGAAAAAATTTAATCAGCCATTAAGAGAGTAATTTACATAGCAACAATATGACCATATACATGGCATCTGATATACAACAGGACATACCTAAACAACATTAGCAATTTACAAAGACAAAGGAAAATTCGTTGATACAAGTATGTATGTAGAGAAAGTAATTTGCACTTGTGTATCACAGATCAAATGTTAATGTCCATAACAAATTAGAATTGCTTTACTTGATTGCAAGAATATTTTAAAAGGCAACAAGAAATTAAAAAAACATCAAAGGAATTATGATCAAACCTGTCTAAGACGACCACCAAATATAAAAAAGAAAAGTTGTCACTGTAGGTCTTAGAGAGAGATAATATATAGAAGAAATATAATTTGGGAGTCGATAAAAAGTGGTTGTTCCTGCGTGTGGTCTTGAACAGGTGGTTGCTTGAGCAGTTTCAACTGTAAACTATTTTTTTTACAACCAAAGTGTCATCAATGTAAAGCATAAACATATATTGGCATGTGGTGCCTATACTAACAGGAACAAGTTTCTCTGCAGTGACATGGGCGCGGAAATGACCTTATAGAGTCGATGGAGCCCTAAAACCCTTACCAAACAAACAAACTAACAATCTGCAGTGACAAAATTGTACTGACTCTAATATGAGTATGTGCAGATATTACCACACTTGTTTACTTCTGCTCAACAAAGAGATATTTCAAAGTCACATAAATTATTATAAATCCTATGCACAATAGCTTTTGCAAGTCTGTGTACTAGCAACCAAATAGAAAATATGAAAAGGTGAAACCACATGAATAAAATACCATCTACCAGCAATGATAAGGCCAAAGATGGTAGAAACAATAAAACAAAAAACAAATTAAGATTGACAATAAGCTTACAGGTAACAAAGGCTGGCTCCCTTCTGTAGGTTGCAAAAGACACATTTCACAATAATAGTCATTGAGCTCTTCATTAGTGAAGCAACCATATATGCATTGAAAAATGTATCACAATACTTTTCCTCTTTAATCTGAAAATATTCAGATTCACATAATAGATTAATAGTCATTCAGAGTATGAGCTTGCAAAAAATAAAGCGCATCACAGTTAATAGTTTTTCCTTTCATCAATTGACTATATCCCATTTTTTATACTAAAATTATTCTTGACATTTAAATTTTTACTGGATAATAAATTCCAGCCTGCTGCAAGACCCAAAATGATGAACAGATTTTCCTAGGTTCTATTTTTAGAGACATTTCTTAGGGTGAATGATGATCTGACTGTGAGAAACCATAACTGAGCATGGCAGCTGACCTGGGTCTGTCAGTTTGAGACTTCATCCCAGTGGTGTCGGAGGAACTAGAATGATGAGACATCTAAGGAGAATAAACAACAACTTTGCTTGAGGGGTAATTATAGAAGTAGGCAGTGATGGAAATTGCTCTTTCTAAACAAAGCTCACAAAGCAATTTTTTTACTTATATATATGACTGCATTGTTCAATTTATTTGATGTATGCATGTACATGTACAAGCCATTGTATCCGAATTTCCCTACAGGGATTAATAAAGTCTTCACTTTCATTTTTCATTTCATTAAATCTAATGCTTTTTCTCCTCAAGGGTTCAGCATGAAACACAGATAGAGAAATCTGTTAAGCAGAAATTTGACCTCATAACAGATGATGGTGCATCAAGTCCCTCAAGGCTGAGATGACACAGTCCTGCAAACTCAATATTTTGTCTGCACATAACTATCATGGGATAACCTTAGAGACATGAACTTTCATGAGAGGGTAAAAATATTTAAGTTTTTCAATCAGGACCTTGCAATTCATCACAATTATGTGCATATTATACCTTTAAAATAATAATTTAAAAAATTGCTGATCTGATGAAGCACAGGTTGATCACCCATCCATCCTTCCCTCCAAAAAAAAAAGATTTTGACAATTTTATCAGCTCATGAATAATAATCTATAATACACCACCCTCAATGTGAAGGTAGAAAACTCTACTAAAATGCCAATGACTGCCGTTATGTTGCCGCGTCTGCTGTAGTGGGGGCGCTACTGTCGGGCGCTGGGGCTTTAGGTGAAGATTTCGGTCGTGGTGGACCTCTTTGTTTCTTTGGATCCTGACCCATTGGCCTGAAAGATAAAGGAAAAACATGAAGAACATGAGATGAGAGAGATTTTTTACATGAATAATCTGCTACTACTCGCATGTCAGTGTTACAGGGCAAATGTATCTCAATACGGTAATTTCACATTTAATTTTCTATTCCATAAAAACACAGGCAAAAACTGCACTTTATGTAAATACATGAGGTGCTTCCTTTTCATAATATAACTTATATCATCTAAAAAAGACCTTTCCATATGTTGTTTAGCAAAGGGCGTAAATCAAGGTATGGAAGTTTTCCGTAAATTTACAGAAATGCGTAATTTTGATTTGCAGCGTCATTTTGATTTGCAGCCTCATTTTCCATAAATAGGACTTGGCGTCCGTAAGTGGCCTCCGTTACACAAACAAACTCATCATCCTCCCTTCTCTGATGCCTGTCTACCTACTTTCAATGGTGAGTCTTTCTACTGTGTGTACTTATTAACAATTGAATAAGTATATTTTCCAAATCCTTATAGCCCTGAAAAGTTCAGTAAATTTTTGAGTGCTGAGTTTTCATCCCTGGTAAATTCAAACCAAACCAGGAATTATATAAACGTTTTCACATCCATTGTCTAGCTCATGGCATAAAGGGAACAAATAACTTCAACTTTCCCTTTCCTATCTATACCAACTTCCTATTTTACTTCCTTGTGCGCATTCTTATAGACTTAATGCCATTTGATTAGTATAAGAATGTACCGGTAGTAACAATGTTGTTAGGTGTTGTATGGTAGATAATATAACAAGATTAGTTTGATCAATATGATTTGTTATTCCTTGTAGTTGGTCTTTACTTACCCCAGGAATTTACTTCAGAGCTCTTCAGACTTGAATTGTTTAGTGATTGAAGTAATGATGTATGATATAATTGTAAGAATCATGCTGGATTAAAATTTATGTATAGAGTTTGGGGCAAAGATGATGATGATAAATAGTGATAATGATGACTGCATCAATACTAACTTCATGTAACTCTCCTTCGGCCAACGGACAAAGTAAGAAAAGGTCCATGGATCTGTGACTCCCTGAGACTGCCTCATGGCATCCAGATTAGCTCTTGCGTCCAGATTGTACTCTCTTCGCCTCATGGCCCACGCACGTCGCTTCCCCAACTCCACTCTCATCCTATCCCTTGCCTCTTCTTCAAGTCTTTGCAGCTGAAATTGAATTTAGAAAAAAGTTTAAGCTCCAAAACAAAGTAGACAAGCTTAAGTTGTTTGTTTGTTTGGTTGGGGTCTTACGCCTCCATTGACTCTGGAGTGACATTTTGGTGCCAAGAACCATTCTAAAGTATTTAGACAGGAATCCATTTTGAGTTTTGCTTGGGCGGTGGCCTAACAGGCCTACTCTATTTTTCTCTTTAACCTCCAAGGGATCTTTAACGTGTGTAACGAGAACATGGAGCCTCCGAGATTTTTCATCCTTATCTAAGAAAACTAAGTGTTGCATCTTACCTGACATAAGACCAAGGGTGTGGTTAACAAAGAGATAGATTAGACAAGGAAAGAGAGAAGAGGAACAGAATAAGCAGACAAGAGCAGACGAGAGGAGAACCAAAAGAGAATGAGGAGAGCAAGTCAGAGAAAGAATCAGAGAGTAAAGTTGAAAGAGTAGACAAGGCACAGATGTAAAGAAATAAATTTAGGGAAAAAAATGCTTGAACTGCCCCAGGTTCAAACCTGGGACTATTGACATGAGAGGCCAACACCATAAGCTCTAGACCAAGAATAACCCCACAAGCTAAAGATTTTTATAAGAAAAAGTATGACATCTAAATCAACTGGGATATTGTTTCTATTTATGTGATGTCCACAGGTAAGGTCTATCAATAAAAAAACACTGGATCCAGTGATGCTACAATATTTCTCAAGCTAAACCTTATAGGTCCTACATATACTAACAAGTACGTCACAATCTATGAAAAGAGGAAATTTGGAAAAGCACATTTCGGATATAATGTACTGTATATAATGTGAATAACAATAATTTATGAGCGTTTTTCTAAAACTCGGTATTTGCACTTTCGTTGAAAATCAAATGAACACCACTAGAGGTATCTTTATCTTATACACTTTTGTTCTCAAAGCTTTTAGTGGTGCAAAAGTCAGTAGTTTCTTTTTTTTACAACACTAGAAAAAATATTTTGCTATGTGACAATTGTATCAGGCAAGTGAAAAGGTTGATTTTCTCAGAAGTTCCCAGAATGCAGAAACCGAGTTTTGGAAAAATTCTCTTCAATTGTAGTCATGAAACAAAGAAAGAGCAGAAGAAGTTGACACCAACCTCTCTCAATCTTTCTCTTTCTTGTTCTCGTCTCGCCTCTTCCTCTTGCTCATGTTTCATCCTCTCTTCACTGAGTCTCTTCTCCTCCTCCAGCATTTCCCTCCTAGATGAGATAAAGTCATGGTTTGATATAGAGGAAAAATGCAGTGTGATCAAATCAATACAGTTTAAGAACAGGTTACTTCTAGGAATTCTTGTGTTGGGTTTACACAATTCTAATTTTTTTTTTTGTGATCAAAAGATGTGATAAACAACGGATTGATATAGAGGAGAAATGCAGTGTGATCAAATTGATCAAGTTTAAGAGCAATCTACTTCTAGAAATTCTTGTGTTGGGTTTACACAATCCTAATATTCTTTTTGGCAATCAAAAGATCAGATAAACATTTTTTTAAAAAAGCAAATACAGGTTCTATATAAAATTATAACAGCAAATCATGATTATAGACATTCTAAGTACATTTTGCATTAAAATCAAACTGAATTTATACATCAAGTTCATTACACTTACCCAAGTTAAAATCTGTTGCTTCTAGAGAACAAACAAAAATGGCTATAACATGAAGCTGAATTCAAATCAATACATCAGTTAAATATTTTGTTTGTCCTCACTTCGAGAAGGCTAAAAATGTTTAAATCTCTTTTTTTCATAAAAAGATAACTATTCCATCTACACCTCAAAGTGATAAAACGAATGTTTGACAACTCATGACTGACCTGGACTTCTCCTCCTGTTCTCTCAACTGTCTGGCTTGTTCTTCTAACTCCCAGCGTTTCTCTTCTGCCGCTTCTTTCTCATCCACCAGACGTTGAAAGGCTTCTTCTTCAGCCTTCACACGAAATGAACGAAAATAAAACATTTTTATTTTAAAAAATAATACAGATTTAAACACATGTATTTATCCAATCCAAAAACAAAAATTATAAGTGATTCTCATAGGGCACAACTAAAGTCACTAACTCTTCATGAGCAAAATAGAAAAAAAACATCAAAAACATAGAAGAGGTTTTGCTCTAAAATATACTTTTACAACATACTTCAAATACTTCCCACCCAAATGCTGTAAAGCTCTTGGAATACCCCTCTCCCCCCCCCCCCCCCCCTCCAACACCCCCTCACAACATTGTGTCTCTGTCAGCAGCTTTTTTTTTTTTTTTAAACTGTAAAAACAAAAAGGTGAAATTTGCTATAACATGAGTAGGTTTTCCAGTAAGTGTTGGGGTTTCACCCTTTTGTCATCACTAAATAACAAAACGAAGCTGACAAATACTTACCAGTCTCTCCAATTCTCTCAGCTTTTCTTCCTCATCTTCAGCAGCCTGTTGTGCTGCTTTAAGCTCAGCCTGAAAGGAACAATTTATTGCATTACTGAGAGACAAAGAAATCAACTTAAAAGAAGATTTTTAATAAAAAATAAAAATAATCCCATTTCATGCACTACCCATACAGATCTGTTGCTATAACTGATAATTCTAATGAATATGTTTCCTTCCAATAGAGCAGCATTTTTTTTACATCAGGTTTTCGCCTAGATTCTTTATAGTTTGATGGTTATAAAGTACATGTACCAATATCAATAATTGAGCTGCAAACTAGCAACAACTGAAATCAAACTGATCTGACAAATGATCTCAATCACAAGCTGTATCAGTCCATTAATTAAACAAAATAGGGAAATGTATAATTATAACCTATATCCAATGTTAAAAGAGATTTTAGACCCCCATGATAAAGGACTAATATTGGCATCAGTACCACAGAAACCCGACCATTGCAGTACAAGAGAGACAAAGAGAGAGAGAAAATGTTTATGGAATGGGGGTTTATCCGCTCAAGATATTGGCTAAAACAGCCAAAGAAGCTAGTGCATCTATACATAAATAAACATAAGATACTGTTTGTTATACCCTTCGTGTTGTGAGCATACTGGAAAGTACATGACCTTGTGACTTGGGAAACCATCATTCCCCCCAACTTGAGCCTGATTGAGTGCCAAGAAAAGGCTATAACTGCTGAGCTCGGCGCCTCTATAAATAACCCATTCCTTACTACTGCTGCAATACCACTACCATTATAAATGAACCAGACAAATTTCTTTTGAGCACAATGAATAGAGATTTTCATTGGCAAGCAAGACATGTATGAGCCATGACACCAACCTCAAACCTCTCCTCAGCCTCCATTTCCTCCTCTTCCCTCTTGGCCTCCTCCTCCTCCCTCAGACGCCTTGCCATCTCTGCGTCTGCTATCCTGTCTAGCATATCTTGCTCCTTCTGCCTCGCCTTCTCCATCATTGCTTTCTCCTTTTCCCTGTTGGTTCAAACAGGTCATGAGATAGTGAATAGTTTGTTCATTTAATCAGGGTTCTGGGGCTCCTTTGAATCTAAAAAGTCATATTGGCACCTGGATTCCTCGTCATTGAATTCACAATGGCTCTACAAATAATAATGATAATAAATAATAAATTGCATTTTTATAGCGGATATCCCCGCTTGAAAGCAGGCTCTATACAATCATTACAATCACAAAGAGAGAAAGTAGTTTCTAGTGAAACTTTGTCTTTCTGCTGGGTCCTAGCCTGGGTTGGCCCTGACAGACAGGGTTGAAGCACCACACTTCTTAAATGAGGTGACATTGTTACAAGAGGCATAGATCCAAATATTTTTGTTTTTAAAGTGAACAAGGACACAATGCAAAGCCTGAACCAAGAATGGAACCAGCAGCCACAAAAATACTACAACTCACCTTCTCTCAATCGCATCCTGTTTCTTCTTCTCCAGATCTGCCTTCCTGCGTACCTCTCTCTCCTCTCGTTGAGCCTTCCTCACAAGCGCCAGCTGAGCTCGGGCGTCTTGCTCCGCCCTGTCAATCTCTTCCTCCTCCTGTCTTATGGACTCCATCCTCTCTGACAATTCCTGGAGGAGATAACAACCACAACATCGTGACATATTTGTTGCAGAGACAACAGGACACGCTTTGGGCACAATATGATGTCACTAAGATATCATGAAGAAATATCAATCACCTGCAAACAGTTCTTATTACTTTGTGGGATAGCTGCCCTTTCATTCAACAATAGTTTACTTTCTACAGGTAAAATTCCTGAGAACGGCAACGTCCAACTTCCACGTAAATACAAAGTATCAGCGTGGCTTTCTGTCTGTGTAAAAAGAAAGTCAAACAGGCTTTGTTCTTTACCTTACCTTGGCACTTTGATATTTACACTACCTAGCCAAAGCCAAAAAAACAAAAAAAAACAAGCCAAAGCAAGAAATATAATTGATATTAATAGAAAATAACGCAGAAAAGATTCACCTGTGCTTTCCTCTTTGCCTCGGCTTCTTTCTGCTTTCTGGAATCTTCTTTGGTCTTGATCTTCTGCTGGAGTTCCCGAATTTCGTCAAGACGACGCTGAAGGATAAGAAAGAATCTAATTGAAGTGCAAATAAAACATAGGAAATGCAGCTAGACTGATGAACAATATTGAGATCCTGTGTAACAAGAGCAAAAATCCTTGTCAAATCTATCCCAAAGACACATCAGGTCAAAGCCGCGAACCTGCAATTGTAAGGTCATTCACGAGGCAGGGCCTCCAAATTTTACGTCCATCTCCGATAGGAAGGAGCTCGGAGCCATAAAAACTCCGAAAAAATTCTGGTAAACCAACCTGGATTAGAACCCAGGACCTCCTCATCTGTAGGAGGGTGTACTACCTTGCCATGTTACAAAGGGTGTAAAACAAAAAATCCAAGCCACAAAACCTACAACAGCTACAACAGACCTGTTTCTCCATCCTCTGCTGTTCTTTGACTGCCTCTCTCTCTTTAGCCTGGTCTCTCTTCTTGTCCGCCTCCTCATTTTTCTGTTTCCTCTTCATTGTTGGGGATTTCTTCTCATTCTTTCCTTGCTTTGCTGATGTTGGTGGTGCAGCTTTCTTCTTTGCCACAGGCTTTGGCGCCACAGCCTCTTCTATCTTCTCCTCTGCTTTCTTGATCTTTTCCTAAAACACAAAGAGAGAGAGAGAGAAAGTTCATGGAAGGAAACATGTCAGAAAAATAAAGACTGCCAAGGAAAGAGTTGTTTTCACATCCAGGCAAGGAGAAGAAGACAAACTAGAATTGATAGATCTTGACATGTTCAAATTCTAGATATTACTTTCTGAGACAAAATTTTGAATTGTAACAACTCAACTTTTCAGAAATCAACAGATATCTAGGACACAATGCGACAAAAACAATGAAAATGATAAAAACAACAATGATGGCAGCAACAACAACAACAACAATAATATCAACAACATCAAGGACAACAATTACAAAAACAATGATAACAAGAGCAACAATAACACAGTAGATCACAAAGCTTCATATACATCCACTACCCCGAAGTGCGTTGGAGTTTTGGGAGCGAAAGCAAAAAGCTGTTGCTCTCAATCCTTAAAAATTTGAACATATCGGTCAAACTGAAGGAATGGATGCTGCGTCAGTTGCTAAATCTCCCACAAAGATCACAGACAAGGAAGTAAAGCAATAATAATAATAGACTGCATTAATATAACGCATATCCCAGCTCAAAAGCAACCTCAATGCGCTTTACAATCATTATTACCCCAGCAGATCAAATCATTCAGAAACCTTCTCAACTTCCTGGGAAGCATTCAGTTCAAGCTGCCATTTTACAGGTGTTAAAGCACTAACATATGGACAAGATCGTCCACGGTCTATAGCCAGGTACCCATCCACACCTGGGTAAAGTGAGGAAATTTTGTCTAAAATGCCTTTCACAAGGACACAAACGTCAGGCCCGGGCTGGGATTTGAACCCACACCTTCTGTTTATGATTCCAGCAGCCTAACCACTAGACTACCGACGCCACATACCATTAGAGCTTGCTGGGCCAGCTCAAAGTCCTCCGCAGACAGACCCTCCGTCTCCTCAGTCTGTAAAACGCTTCCACCCAGCACTTCATCCATTGCCTCTTGCACTGGAGAAGAAAAAATCCAAATCCAAGTACACATGAATGTAAATAGCAATAAGAATACTCTTAAAACTCAAACAGAATCCAGTTGTCCGAGAAACATACCAGGTCGTCACAACAAAGTCAGCTGACCAACTCGCTGGTGTAATTACAAAGGGGCGAAAAAACTATTATATTCTTTGTAGTCTTTGCCCCCTTGCCAAACAACCAGCGAACTATCTGACACAAGACTTTTCCCAGGACCCCCATGACAAAGAGGTTAATAAAAGAAATGAAAGGCTCACACCCCTCCACGTCTCCAGATGAGGGAGGTAACGACAACCCGAGTCAAAAGACTGAGGCTGGATAAAGCTAGTGAAATGTAACAGAAGGATACATTTGAAGTATTGGAGAAAAGTTATCCCGAGACATAATTTCATGGCTTATTTTGCTCTCTTTTTAAACCTTTACAGTGGATTCTTTTTATCATAAAATATACTGTTAAAACTCAAACAGAATCCACTTGACAAAATTTAATGAGAATGGAGCATGAAAGACATATGATGAGGGGAATGTAAAATTAAAAATTTGGTTAAACATATAACAATATAATATACAGCACATATTTACTATGGACAGCAAAAGATCTTTTTTGGTTTTGGTTTAATGCCCCATGCAACTCTGTAAGGTCATTTACGATGCTGGTATTCGTCCCTCTAGGCCTGGATTGACCTTCACATGTAGGGTTGAAGTAGCTCATCTCTTAAATGACCTTACAGTACTGCAAGGGATGTAAAACTGGTGAACAAACTTTACAATCTATCTAAGTCATAGACAATAGAGCTGTCCCATATTTGATAAAAATAGTAACAACCGCTGGATTTCCTAGAGAGGAGGGGCAGATCTGCACCTAAATGCACTGGAATAAAAATAACCCTGGGTTTTTCTAGCATAAAAACCGAGTAAAGGATTGAACTATTAAAACAACTGAAGCCACTCTTCTCAGTTTAAACAATAAGAGTACCCATCGAAAACAGAACATGGTTGCCTGTATGGCGTGGGGACCCTGCAGTGCACCTGTGGAAACATAAGCTACTGCAGGATAAATAGGCCATGTACGTAAAATTCAGTCATTGTGACTTACCCCTGAGTTCTAGTAGGGGGTTGCAGAAGAAGAAGAACTATTTAAAAAAACTACGACCAAAAATCCCAGCCATCATTGCTCACCTCTGCCAAGCTCGTCATCAAGTTCCTGCTGTGCCTGGTGCTCAGTCTTCCTCTCAAACATCTCCTTCAGATGCTCCGGCACCTCCACCGCTTTCTGCTCCGCCTCAATCTTGGGAGGTGGCTCCTGGCTAGCCATCCACTGCTGGATCTTCTCCACGGGCAAATCATCTGTTTTGTGTGCTGCTTTCAGTTTCTACATTGTAAATAAAGATACCAAATTATTTGATCAAAGTATTTCGGTTTGGTTTTGGTTAACATTTTACGTCCCCTTCAACACTGTAAGGTTATTTAAGAGACAGACTATTTCAACCCTGCCTGTCAAAATCTCAGCAGAGGACCCCCAAATCTTCTGCGCTTGGAATCGAACTTGGGTCTGAAAAGTATTTCTCAAGATGTCAATAAAATAATATTTAAAGATATTCCCAATAGAAATAATGAGCTACAGTACTTAGAATATTTTTTATATATCAGTTCAATGGAAAAAAAACCACCTCATATCGCTGATTCATATTATGTCAACCTAAAGAATATGCTATATTGGTCCCTCAGCGCATTCCTGAAAATGATGTTAGAACTATCGATGGAAACAAAAGCAATCACATAAAAATATGAAATACTCGAGTCAACAATTGACAGGATAAAACCAAAGTTTATGTGCAATAATTGGCAGCTTTTGTAAACTATTCAAACAGCTTATGGTTAACTCTGCAAGACAATTATATATTAACACTTTATAATCACAAAATTAAGTGAACGAGGACTTCATTGGTCACTCTGGCTTCTTGGGCTTGGCACATTATGTGCTGAGTGACTGAAGCGATAGTTTGGGTTGGCATGGAAACATACCGAGTGACTACAAACTACCACCTGACATATAAAAAAAAAAACACTTTGAGATCACTTGGTGCATATATGAGCCGATTTTGATTTGCCTAGTCACTTGGCACGTATGTGTGCCAGGCCCGAGAAGCGCTATCACGTCACGGCTGGCGGTGCGTGACCGTAAGGGTTCTTTGTTCTTCTGGCTGTCTGACCACAAAGTGTTAAGAAGACGTTGAAATCAAACTAGAGGAGACCAAAAAGCACTCACCTCTAAAGCATCCGGAGGTTTGGCAGTGTCATCGGGCTGTACAGATGAGATATCAAGAGCATTGACATACTGCTTGTCTGCTTCTGCTGATGACTTGCCATCTTTGGACTCCTTCTTTTTCCCCTTTTTCCCCTTTCCTGATGAAGTTTTGGGGGCTTTGTTACTCTCTTCCTTTGTTACCCCTTCAGACTGCTAGATAGGGAATAGATATACAAACAGCTGTAAATGTATCAAACAAAAATAGAATGTATAGATTGAGAACGCATACAGGTTACAATCAACCATTGTTAAGAGTCATACAAATGCAATATACAGGGTGGTTTTTTTATATTGATCGATTCTAAACTTGAATAACTCTTAAACGATGAGAGATAAAAGTAAACGGGTTTTTGCACATCCTTCACTGACCATTTAAGTTTTGTCTTGGATACTTAATAAGACTATGTTGATAGAGATGGCATTATAATAAGAAGTTAGCGCAACAATACCCTTTTTAGGCCATGGCGTCAAAACAGCTCACTGGTATACCAAAGAGAGTGACTGCTAGGAACCACCGTAAGGCAATTAAAAGATGGTTAAAACTGTTTTCC
>JAUKPP010275683.1:0-10945 GCA_032273245.1 Phyllaplysia taylori | reverse complement strand
ACCCAACTCTATGTGTCACAAATAGACCCAACTCTATGTGTCACAAATAGACCCAACTCTATGTGTCACAAATAGACACAACTCTACGATGTCACAAATAGACACAACTCTATGTGTCACAAATAGACACAACTCTATGTCACAAATAGACACAACTCTATGTCACAAATAGACACAACTCTATGTCACAAATAGACACAACTCTATGTCACATACTCTTTGACCTGCACAAATAGATACAACTCTATGTCACATACTCTTTGACCTGCACAAATAGACACAACTCTATGTCACATACTCTTTGACCTGCACAAATAGACAACTCTATGTCACATACTCTTTCACCTGCACAAATAGACACAACTCTATGTCACATACTCTTTGACCTGCACAAATAGACACAACTCAACAGTTTTGTCCCTTCTTTTACCAGATTATTGAGAACAAAATCAAAGTCAAGACCATCTACTGATATAGAATGTCATGTTTTATAGTGTCATATTGTATAAAAGAGATGGATTGAGTTTTTTCGTGTTTTTTTTGTCCCATAGAAGGATTGAGTTAATGAGTGGGGTCATTCTGCACGTCATACCAGCGTATACGACAAACATCTTAGGATCAGAAGATGAGACAGAATTTCCACATACTGACCAAGAGCTGGGTTATTCTTGTTTTTGTTTTTTTGCCTGATGCAATTACAATGGGTTGCCAAGACTTGTTTCAACAAACAACTTTTACGTTATTTGTTTGTTTGCTTGGTTAGGGTTTTACGGCTCCATAAATTCTATAAGGTCATTTCGGTGCCCAGAACCATTCCAAAGTATTTTTGGGTACAGATTAATTTTGAATTTTGCCCGGGTGGCGGCCTAATACGCCTACTCTTTTTTTTATTTTCAACAACCACCAAGGGATCTTTAATGTGCGCAACGTACATACAGGGCCTCTGAGATTTTTCGTCCTTATCTGAGAAGACTAGGTGTTTTGATCTTATCTACCCTAAGATCAGGGGTGTGATTGAAAGAGAAGGAGTAGACAAGGAAGAAGAGAAGAGAAGCAAGGCAGGCGACAAGAGTAGCAGGGATGTGGAGGAGACAAAGGAGGGAGTGAGAGGAAGAGTCAGAAAATTAGTTGAAAGAGTAGACAAGTCATAGAAAGAGAAGAAGAAGGAGAAAAAGAAATTCATTGGGGATGGGATAACATGGCAGCCCCGTCCTGGGATCGAACTTTGGACCAATGGCATGAGAGGCAGACAGCACTAACCTCTAGACCACGAGAGCCCCCCCCCCCCTCCCCCCGCCCCCCAGCACCAGAAAGTAGATAAGGACAATGGTAAAACAAATAAAGAAGTAGAAGGAGCAGACCACACCAGAGCGCCCACCAACCACCCACACATCATACCTTGGATGCTATGAAGTTACGTCCATACTCGTGGGTTTTGTGCAGAACTTGATCCATGGTGCTCCTCATTTCATCCGCTCCGGGCATCCATCTGGTTGGAAGACAGGAAGAGGGGAGGATAGAGAAGGTACAAGGAGTGAAGGAAGAGGGGAGGATAGAGAAGGTACAAGGAGTGAAGGAAGAGGAACATGCACCATCTGATCTGCGCTGGCAACTATCAGTAAATAATAACAATAATAATAATAAATAATAATAGATTGCATTCATATACTCATGTGCAAAAGTACCGTGACACTTTGTTTTCAGCCTGTATCTTTGCTTTCCGTGTGAGCTACATCACAAATTTTATATCTTAAGAAGGAACAATCATCTGGCTACTTGTCTGTCAATTTTCATTGCAATCTGTTTACATTCTTTGAAGTTACAATAGTTTTTACAGAAACAAGTCGAAATTGTTGCGTCGGAAACATTACAAAGAGCAAAAAATGCACTAATTTAGTGAGGGGTGTATCCACAAAGACTCTCCACAACCACACGCATTCATCTTCTAATAGGCTTTATTAGGGTATCAATGTCCACTGGAGTCAGGTCATTCCAGGGTAGTTGAATTCCATTCAATAGCTGATCTGCACCTTTGATTTGCTTCAGTTAAAGCACTTGTCTGAGTGTTTAAGAGCAAAAGAACCGCGTCAAAAAAGGAAAAAGTCAAAGATTTGGACAAGCTGCAGTAATTTGGTATGGTAGCCTACAAAGGGCTTCATACTTACTGACTTTTGAATCCTCAATCATTGATAATTTGACATGCTGTATTCTCATAGAACACTGATCCACCCCACTTTGTCTTTTGCTATGAAGTGGGCCAAACTGTCGTTGTTTTTCCAGTGCAAGTTCATGTCGTAAGTCTTACTTCAGTAATGAGACCCAAAAGAGGTGTACACGGAAGAAAAAGCAAGGCATCTCGAAAATATCTAAACTGGATGTGAGGTCTAAAAGTTTGCTAGACTATTTGACTGCCTGGCATGTTACACAATTGTAAAGCAGTTCAATAAATGAGGAGTGTTGAAATTAACACTAAACGCGATGCGGAAGGCTACCTCCCCCCCCCCCCCCCCCCTGTTGCGGAAGATTACTCAAATCAAGTGCAGATGAGAACAACAAGTTTGTCTCTCATCATTCAACAAGATACTTTTTTAAAATTTTCTTTTCTTTCAACACTGCTTTCGGATGACTTTCAAGATGGGAGTTAAATTTACCAGAATATTTCTTCTGGACATAAATGGGACGGTACACAAAATATGGCCAGTGATCAATCCCGACTTAAATCCCATGAGTCATTTCTAGGACCTCATTGAGGAGTGAAATTAGACAGAAATAGCAATAAATCATAGTTGAAGATGACTTTAGGGACAAATTCATGCAGCCTAGAACGAACTAACTCAAGATGAAGATTATCCCCTCACAAATTCTACGAGGAGATGAGTTGCGCGTGGATATTGAGTGTTTTAGTGGACACACCCCGTATCAGTTTGGTGCATGTTTTGCTCTTTGTCATATTTCCGATGCAATAATTTCGACTTGTTTCTGTAAAAACTCTTGTTACTCCAAGGACTGTAAACGGATTGCAATGAAAATTGGCAGACAAGTAGCCAGATAATTCTTCTTTCTGTATATCTATGTTTTGTGCTGTAGCTCACACGGAAAGCAAAGATACAGGCTGAAAACAAAGTGTCAAGTTACTTTTGCACATGAGCATATAGCGCACATCCCCACTCGAAAGCAGGCTCTATACGCTTTACAATCATTAAAAGGGGGGAAAAAATAGAACTGTCCCATAATTGATAAAAATAGTAAAAAACAGCAAGGTTTTCCGGAGAGGAGGGGACAGATCTGAGGCTAAATGCACTGCAATGAATATAACCTTGGTTTTTTCTAACATAAATACAGATTGAGGGATAGAACTATTTGTCTTGCAACCAGACCAAATTAGTTTTTCGTCATTTAGAGTCTGTTATATGTATCACCTGAAAGCCTGCTTTTTTCCCTTACAATATGATGAAAAAAAAATTTACTAGGGTAATTAGGCGCTGAGCTATGATAGCTTAAAGTTATCCAATCACGCATTTAAGTGAGAACAGAAAAGGGGAGAGAAACAGCTTTAGAGTCCTGACATTGCTATACGTATCCCCTGAAAGCCTGCTTGTTTCCTTTTCAAATGATGAACATTTTTTTTTAAGGGTAATTAGGTGCTGAGCTATGATAGCTTAAAGTTACCAAACCATACGACCAAGCCTAAACAGAAAAGGGGAGAGAAACAGGTTTACAATCGGACAATGCCTTCTTTACATTCGTCCATACCTGGCAACATGTATACACAACTTTCAGGGAGTGCCATTGACAAAATCAGGGATTTTTCATCAAAATCAGGATGTTTCTAAAAATAGACTACCCGGCGCCGAAATGACCTTACAGTATTGATGGAGCCGTAAAACCCCAAACCAACATTTCAACAAACAAAGACTCCCATCTGTTGTGTAATGGTTAGGCTCTTTGCCTAGCATAGAGAGGACAGGAGTTCCAGGCTCAAGTGGGGGATTTAAATAATTTTAGCATCTTGGTGTCTCTGCTCGGATGTAGCGTCCTCCAAAGCCCAGGTTGGTCCTGACAGGCAGGGGAATCATTGCACATCTCTGTAATGACCATACAGTGCTGCAAGCAGCACAAAACCAAAGCTAACAAAATCTTCACTCTCATATCATTGTGTTGCTTTAGAGTGGGCAGACTTAGTTCACTTACTGATTTGGTTTCGTCACCAATTTTACGTCCCTTGCAACACTGTTAGAAGCTAACGAAATCTTCACTCTGATATCATTGTGTTGCTTTCGAGTGGGCCGACTTAGTTCACTTACTGATTTCGTTTCGTCGCCAATTTTACGTCCCTTGCAACACTGTTAGATTATATTATTACAATAGACAGGCTACTTTCACCCTGCCTGTCTGGGCCAACCCGGGTCGAGACAAACGAATCCCAGCAAAAAAAAGAGATTGTCCGCACATGGGATCAATCTCAGGTCTTCCACATGATAGGCGAAGACCCTAACCATTACACCACAGACGCTGGTTCACTTACTGAGCCATGTCCGAGTTGACCGTGTTGTTGAGGATGGTCTGAGCCGAGGTCACCATATACATACTCTCCCTCTGGATCTGATCAGGGAAAAACATTTAAAAAAAACAACTGAATGTTTAAGTTTGGTTTGGTTACCAGTTTTAGGTCCCCTGTAACACTGTAAGGTTAATTTAAGAGACGGGCTACTTCGACCCTGCCTGTCAGGGCCAACCTGGACTGAGAAGGAAAAAATCCCAACAGAAAAAAACCCAAATTGTCCACGACTGGGGATTGATCTAGGGTCTTCCCGCATGATAGGCGAAGAGCCTGACCATTACAGCACAGCGCCGGTTGAATGTTTAAATATATGGGAAAAGTATACAATTTCAACAAGCATCTTGTTTTCCTTTCCAGGGATATATGCTCTATTTGAAATCTTAAAGTCAAAGGATTAGAAATATCATAATACGCTTTCAAGATTATTATTATTATTATTCTGCAAACCCCTGCTAGAACTCAGGGGTAAGTCACAATGACTGAATTTTACGTACATGGCCTATTTATCCAGCAGTGGTTTGTGTTTCCAGAAATGCACTACAGGGCCCCACGCCATACAGGCAACCATGTTCCGTTTTTAATGGGTACTCTTATTATTTAAACTGAGAGGAGTGGCTTCAGTTGCGATGTATTTTTGCCGCCTTGTATGGTATCATGCTCTGCATCAGAGCAAGATGCCATTCTTTGCTTCCCCTGGTGAGGGCTCGCACCTCCATGGGCGTCACGATTTCAAATGCCCATGTACCGATAATTGAGTGATACCGTAGATTCATCCATAGTCCCAAAAGCTCACTCTCGAGAAATCTAATGAAACACCAAATTTCCAGGTTAAATTACAAAGGGGCAAATAGACTATTATATTCTTTGTAGTCTTTGCCCCTTTGCCAGACAACCAGCAAAATTGAAGCCTGCCTGTCTGGACATAATATTTTCTGCTGGACATCCTGTTTTTGGAAGCTAAGTCAAAATTTCGGGAGGTGGGGTCGTTTAGAGCTCTTTATAGAAAAACTACTGATCGGAACTTGCTAATTTTGTGCATATCATGCCGGCCAAAGTAGGTCTTTGGGCAGTGCAAGTTTCAAAATGATTGCATCATTCCATTAAAGTCAGGGAAAAAACTTTTTGATTATCCCTAGGAGAAACACATAGAACCCGCGCTGTGGTGTAATGGTTCGACTCTTTGCCTTTCATGCGGAAGACCTGAGTTCGATCCCAGTTGTGGATGATCACTGAGCGCCTGCGACCACTTAACAGGTGTAAATCCTCAACACACAGGGGTTCTTGTGGCTGAGTGGTAGTGCAGCCCCTATAAATGAGGAGGTCCCAGGTTCGAATTCTTGGAGGTTCACCAGGATTTTTTCAGAGTTTTCACGGCTCCAACCCCTGTCCTGTAAGAGATGGATGAAAAATTCGGAGATCCCGCCTTTTAAGTGACCTTACAGTGTTGCAAAGGGGTGATAAACCAAAACCAAATCTCAACATCCGTGTTTACCTGCACGGCTCCGACGATGGAGAAAATCAAGGTCCCGACCAGCAGCATAAGGATGAACAGAATACTGGTGGCGTTGTCCAACCCCTGCTCCAATACTGAAATCATCTGTGGGAAGATAAGAGAATGTTCGTTTGATTAAGGTTTTACAACCAGCACTGTGGTGTAATGGTTAGGCTCTTTGCCTGTTATGTGGAAGACTCGAGTTCGATCCCGTTCATGGGAGATCTGGTTATTTTTTTCTGCTGGTATTTTTTCCCAGGCAGGGTCGAAGTAGCCTGTCTCTTAAATGACCTTACAGTGTTGCAAAGGACGTAAAACTGGTAACCCCCAAAAAAGGAGAAAAAAAAAAGTTTTACAGCACTATCGACACTGTAAGGTCATCTCCCAGTGCCAAGAAATAGACTGGCACAAAAGTAACGGATAGAAAGAAGTAGAAGGAGCGTTGATTATTTTTGCAAGTCTCGTCCCCTCTTCTTCTTTGTCTCTATAAAATCAAACGGTTGTTGAATTCAATAGGATGTGGGTGGTTGAACATTGGTAGAGTGTGGTGTGTTTTTAGCTTTTCACTTTGAATTTAATACAACCATAATAATGGTCGTAATGAAGTTTTTGTTTTGATTTCTTTTCTTTTCCCAGCTGCAAATGTAACAGTTGAATTGATTTTTTGTGTTATATATATATATCACTTGAGGCTATGCGGCAAAGTTTTGAAATGAAAGTCAAAGATCAAAGCACAGGACTCCAGAACAAACTACCGAATCCTACTATAGTGGCGTCGGTAGTCTAGTGGTTAGGCTGCTGGACTCGTAATCAGAAGGTTGTGGGTTCGAATCTCAGCTCGGGCCCGACGTTGTGTACTTGGGAAAGGCACTTTACACAAATTTTCCTCACTCTTCCCAGGTGTGAATGGGTACCCGGATATAGACAGCGAACAATCTTGTCCGTATGTTGGTGCTTTAGCGCCTGTAAAATGGCAGCTTGCACTGTATGCTTCCCAGGAAGTTGAGAAGGTTTCTGAATGACTTGGTCTGCTGGGGTAATAATGATTGTAAGGCGCATAGAGCCTGCTTTCAAGCAGGGAAATGCTATATATAAATGCAATCTTTTATTATTTATTTCAGTGCTTCAGCGGAGGAGAGGAGCAGCGATACTGGTAGTGCTGCCACTCTTGTCTCTCTCTCCTTTCCATGTTGCAATGTCATTTGAATTGAATTGGATAGAACCTTATTTTAGCCTCTTCTTGTTTTGGTTTTTACTTAAGCACTCAATTGGGCTTAAGTTTCCTTGAGGGTTGCCATTTGCATCATGAAAATCCACATCAGGCAATTTTTTTTGTAAAAAAACAAACAAACAAAAAACAAAAGAAAAACAACAACAACAACAACAACCAAAAACAAATAAAAAACCCACAAAAGAAAGACACCAGGCAACCCAGAATAATCTTGATTAAGTTAAGTTACTGATTTGCTGTAGACCCCTCCCTTCCCGTAAAGGACTGGACAAGATGCTTCTCATCTCTCCTAAGCGACTTCTTTTATAAGCAAAAGGTCTAGTGGTTATGCTATACAACTTGTAACTGTGAGGTTGTGGGTTTGAATCCCAGCTCATGTCTGACCTATCTTTGGGACTTAACACAAACTCCCCTCACTTCATCCAGGTGTAAACGGGTATCCTACCATAGACAGCAAAAGATCTTGTCAGTATGATAGTGTTTAAGCACTTGTAAAATGACAATCTGCACCGCAAGCTTCCCAGGAAGTTGATCGGAAGTAGAGAGGGTTTGAGAGAATGACTTTCGTCTGCTGGGACAGAAACCTTGAATCGGATATGACTCTGACAGGATTGGGATGGGGACAGCTGGAGAAGACAGCACAGATTAGGACACGTTGAAGAGCTGTTGTTGATGGCTTATGCTTCAGGTGGAGCGAAGGGCATAACTAACTTGGGTCTACTGGGGTAAAATAGATTGTAAAGTGCATAGAACCAACTTTCCAGAAAAATGTATGCACGATATAATAAATGCAATCATAATCAAAAGCAAGCATTCCCACATTGTTCATCACATCCAAGATGTCAAATTGCTCCTTCAATGCATAAACCTCACCTTCTGATCTCCCTTGAGGGCGAGTCGTCCCAAGCCGCGAAGTCCCCGGGGCATGAGAACGTCTTTACGAGAGTCAAGCCACTGTTGCGCTGAGCCTTTGGTGTTTTCAGCCTTCTCATGGAACATTCCCCCAGAACTGAACTGTTGGACTGAGAAATAGAATAGGGAATTAAGAAAAAACAAGATTCGTATTCACTTGGAGTGAAAATAGAAAAAAGAAAAAAATATAATAAGTTCTACATAAAACCAGGCCCTCATCAAAACAAAGAAAAGCAAAGTTGCCATCTGTTATTATTTTTAAATCTTAGGCAATTTCAAATCTGATGGCTGTTTTTTCACCATTCATTCCCCCCACAAACAACCACCAGAACCTCCCCCCCCCCCCCCGATCGTAATCAAACTCAAGTCTTCAGCATGACAGGCAAAAAGGTTAACCATTACACCATAGCACGGGTCAACTCACTGATTATTTATTCTTATTTGGTTAGGGCTCCATGGACTCTATCCAGGGTGCATACACATTCTGCAAAGTCATTTTCCATACCACATCAAAGATTTTCCAGACCCACCCACCCACCCCGGAGGTAAAAAAACAAACAAACATAAAGAGTCAACGCAAAATGATGTATGTCCATTTTTTTTGTGTGTAAATACCCCCCCCCCCTCCCCCCCATTTGCCATGCACAAATTTTCTATGCGGTTCTCTTTTCAGTCTTTTGTACCTAAGAAATCGAATAATCAAATTGGGGGGTCTCCCCCCAGAAGCCCAGCCTTTTTAATTCTCAAACATGGCGAGATTTCAACAGGAGTGACTCTAATTACAGCATCAAGGTGCCAATCCTGATTTCCCATACCTTGACCAGTATTTCCATACCATCTTCTTGAGAAAGTATAAAATATCCCCATTTTTCCAGGATTTTTTAAGTCTGAAATTGAGATTTTCATTTTCCATACCTGCGTATGCACACTGTCTATCATTTCGCCACCCACAGCCATTCCAAAGTATTTTTGGGCAGGGATTAATTTGCCCAGGCGGTGGCCTAATAGGCCTACTCTTTTCCATTTTCAACCACCAAGGGATCTTTTAATGTGCGCAATGTACACCCGGGGCCTCCCGAGGTTTTTCGTCCTTATCAGAGAAGACTAGGTGTGAACTCACTGATTTTCTTGACTCCGTAGTGCAGCAGCGGCAGCAGGAATAGCAACAGGATGAGCCAGACGTGCATCCAGATGCGCACGATCACATGACCCCAGAACACGGCCATGAAGTACTGGTGAGTCACCGGCTTCGGGCTCTCCTCTGCCACGTCCCCTACGTCTTGACCACCACTTGGCTGTTTTTTCTTCTGCTGGATGAGGCGGGAAAAACATTATAATGTCAGTGCGCTGGTGAAACAGATCAACCCACAAAATGTCTAAAAATTGGTTGGTTTTTTCAGAATTTGACCCACAAACCTCGAGTAAGTAAAAAAAAAAGTGGATTTTGCACATAGGAAAAGCCTCTTTAAATAAAATAAATAAATAAACAAAATAAATAAATAACGAATTTATTCATCCCTATGGGGAAATTTGGTTTAAATGGCATCTACATAAATTCATGTTCTCTAACAGTACAATGGTAAATACATAGCACAATGACATTTTAATAATCGCAACATTAACATTCATTTTCAACAATTTCCCGCATGCCACTGCTGGTCGCCATTGTGCATTGCCCATGTGTGCTAGGGTTAACGTATCACTCAGCATTGCTTGACAATTTTTCGTGAACCACATTCACTAAACTCTCAACCATTGCAAAAAATTTCTACAACAAGAGCTGAGAGTGATAACAGAGAACGACCTTGTCTGTATGTTGGTGCTTTAGCGGCTGTAAAATGGCAGCTTGCACTGTATGCTTCCCAGGAAGTTGAGAAGGTTTCTGAATGACTTGGTCTGCTGGGGTAATAATGATTGTAAAACGCATAGAGCCTGCTTTTGAGCGGGGAAATGCGCTATATAAATGCAATTTATTATTATTATTATTATTATTAACAATATTTTGCCTTTTTAGTCTCTTTTTCCAACCCACTCATATTGCAACCAGCTCTTCTCTTGCTTTGCCTGCCTGCCCCCCCCTCCTCCTCCTCCTCCCCCCCCTCCCCCACACCTCACCTGTGTGGTGACTGGTGTCTTCTCTGTGTCCAGACTCAGACTGCCCGGCTTGCGAACCTCTGCAGGTGGCGGCAGGACAATCGGACTTTCCTCCAGCGTGGCCGACGGGACCGTGTCTGCTGCAGCCGGGGCCGTCTGAAAGGACACAAGGGAGGGATCTGAATGCAAATTTCCAGTCAGAGTAACACCAGAGTTGACAGCCTTCAAGAATGTTTTGGTTTGGTTTATAGTGTGATGTCCCTTGCAACACTGTAAGGTCATATAAGAGACGGGTTACTTTGACCCTGCCTGTTAGCTTTGGTGTCTTGCAAAAACTGGAGTCCGACCCCATGTGTATGAACGAAAAAGGGACGTAAAACAAGACCTCAAGAGCGTAGACACTGGTATGAGTAAGAGAGGAGAGAGTGAAACAAATTTCCTATAAGATTAAATACTGAGTTGCAAAACTGTTAACGGAAATTTTAGCGATATGCCAAGCCTTTATTAAGAGAGATAGTGCTCTTCTTAGTGAGACTAACTAGCAGCTGAAAAATATTATCCACATTTTTAATTGCTTGATACATCGACCGGAAAAGGAAGGAAAGAATATCATGAAGTCTTCATGGTGTACATAAGTTTGCTATAGCTTTAGTTT
>JAUKPP010275661.1:0-10946 GCA_032273245.1 Phyllaplysia taylori | reverse complement strand
AAAGTCAAAGTCTACATCTCTGTATTGCCACCGATTGATTCACCGTTTCCCTTAAATCAATCGTTTCCCGCTTTTTTTATGAAGTGTTCAACGACTTAGATTATCAATAGGGGACTAACGTACTTCGTCGGCACACCAGAAGAGAAGAAGGGAGAAAGCGAGGAGGTTTTCTCGGAAATGACGTCACGTAACAGAATCATTGATGTTTGTTGTTCTTTTACACACAGTCACTAGGCCCACTAACTGCATGTAGTAGTACTGCAGCGAGTGTGCTTGTGGTGACAGACCGTGTGTCGACTGGGCCCGCTAAGCGCGCTGTACTGTTCCCGAATCAACGCATTCTGATATTATTATGTGCCACCGCGGCATCATCTTCTGAGAGGCTCACACAGTTACGCCTTCCCGTGCTTGTCACCAGCATTGAAAGAGATAGAATGTGAGTGAGAGAGTGAGTGAGAGAGAGAGAGAGAGAGAGAAGGAGGAGGAAGAAGAAACAGAAGCAGCACTCCCGATCCATAGTCCATGCCGCCGTCGGAAAAGGGAAAATACGGAGCTTCACCTTGGCGTGACAACACCAAAAGAGAGGGTGACAAACAAGAGAGAGAAAGAATGTGCGTGCGTGCGCGTGCGAGAGAGAGAGAGAGAAAGGGAGGGAGAAAGTGAGAGAGAGAGAGAAAGCGACACATAAAGAGAAGGTGAAAGGGGAGTGATAGCTGCATGAACTTTGCTAATGGTAGTGGTAGACAGACACAGAGAGAGAGAGAGAGAGGGGGGGGGGAGAAGAAGAAAAAGAAGAAGAAGAGGAGGAGGAGATGAAGAGGAAGAAGAAGAAGAAGAAGAAGAAGAAGAGAAGAAGAAGAAGAAGAAGAAAAGGCGTGGCTGACTTTATCTTTCCTGATACAACATGAAATTTCAGCCATTTCGTTTTTCCCGACTTTTTCCTGACTTCCCGACCCATCACGAAATTCCCGACTTTTTCCCGATTTCCCGACTTAGCGGGGACCCTGTAAATACCTTGCAAAAGCCCTGGAGACAGTCTCAGTATCTACACATGCGTACAACTGACATCAGTAATGTCTACACAGAGAATGCTGCTCAAACCCAATGACATAAAACACATTGCAGCAGCAGTAGCATGATATAATGACGGTAAAGAAAAGCCTCACTAGAACATTTCACTATCAGGTGAAATGAATGAAATTTACCCGCCACTGTGGCCAGCCAAGTGGTTTTAATTCAATTTGTTGTTCAGCATGAGAGCATATGACGCAACTGGCATTCAAACTTGCGGTTCCTTGCATCCACAAACATTTTGATGCTTTTTACTATATCCTTAACTCTTAATCATCATCTATAGTACAATATATATATGTATATCTTTACTACTGGCAATTTGCCAGATGTTGATATGGTACAATTTTTGCATATTTTGACGGGAAATGCTGTGAACAACTCAAAGCACAAAAGTTTTTACCCAACGCATCCATGAGTTAAAAAATCAATTTGAATGCAACTAAATCTGAGAATCCTCTTCAGCTGGGCTGGAGGTAGTCATTTCCTATAAATAAAGGGAATCCTACTGGTGCTACAACAAGCTGCATCTTCCTCTCCTATCATGTTGTTATAGTCAATATACCAGTGGGAAATGGTGCAGTGTCAACTTTGTGCATGCACCACCAGAGCTGCTCGTTTCTCATTTATGATGTCGTCGTACATCTGTATAGGCTAATACTTACACAAACATTTCAAGGATGCATTTCGTTACAACCAAATTAAAAATATACCACGAAAAAACCCTTGTTGTATAATTAAGCATTTTGCTTGCGCAGGAAATGGAGAACAAGGTCTATCTATCAACGAATTTAAAAAAAAAAAAAAGAGAATTGATAAATTCTTCATTGTGTTGATAATAACAAAATATTTCAGCTGTGACCTTCATGTAGGTGGAAGGCTTCTCATAATGAGAAAGAAAGCAGCATAGAATTATGGCTAAAACAACAAAACAGGCTGGCGCCTCTATAAAATCTCAAGGTATGGCAAAAAAGTAATTTTTGAGAACTCAACTTAACAAAGTACATCCTGACTTAATCAAGTCCCTTGGATTCTTCAGGGAATCAACTAAGTCAGTTCATTAACGAACAGACTCATGTACAATGCAAGTATAAAAGTCCTGAATACCAACACAAAAGGGAACATTATTTCATTCAAAGACACTCACAGGACACATTAAACAAAATTATACAATCAATATTGATTTCATCTGTGAGAAAGTAAAAATAAAGTAGTTTTGATAAATAATATTATAATGCTATATAACACAACTCTGTGAAGTCCAGTGACTTTGCCATAAGGAAAAAGAGAGTAGCCTCCTGTCCTCTAGCATTACATTGTGAATCCTTGAGGGAAATTAATAAAATGGTAGATGCTGCTTATACCGAAAGTGTCTGATCCGAAACTTGCGATAATCCGAAATCGCTGATTTTTTCCTTCTTTGTCTTTGTAAGAAAACTCACGTTTATCTGAAAGGCCCGTCTTTTTAAACCGAAAAGATTTTCTATGGTTGGGTCTCCTATTTCTGTACAAACAATTATCAAGTAACATGGATTGTCAAGTTTTGTAAGTGAAAGAAAGTGTGTATGCTGACGCCACAAGCAAGCGTGTAAAGGCAATTAGGACCTGCTAGCCCATAGATCGTCTCTGAACACAAAGGAAGAAAGGAAGAAACGAGGAACGGATAGATAGAAGATGGGACAGGGAAGAAAAGAGAACAGATGGAGAGAGAGAGGTAGAGAGAGAGAGAGAGAGAAGGGAAGGATGAAGGGAAGAGTAAAGGGGAGTAGAGATGTGGAGTGGAAAAGCAGTAGGGATGGGAGAGAAAAGAAAAAGAGAGAGGAATAAAGAACATGCATGCGAAAATAGATGAGGGTAGACAGAGAGGAGGTGGAAGGTACCGGGTTCGAATCCTGGTAGGATCCCCGGGATTTTTTCGGAGTTTTCATGGCTCCGACCCCCGTCCTATCGGAAATGGACGTAAAATTCGGAGGTCCCGCCTCGTAAATGACCTTACAGAGTTGCATGGGGCGTTAAACCAAAACCAAAAAAAAAAAAAAAAGAGAAAGAAGGATAATCATAGGTGCACAGGAAAGAGAGATCAGGACAGAGAGAAAGAGAGACAAACATGCAGCTGAGGAGAGTCCATGGTAGAGATACAGAGAAAGAGATACGTGATGTACATGCACTGGGAAGAAGAGAAGCGACTGTAAATTGTAGAGATAGAGAGGAATAAGAGAACAAATAAACAGAGACAAAAGAGCAAGGAAATGAGAAATGAACGTAAAGATAGAGAGAGGGATTAAGGGAGAAAGAGAGACAAAAGTGCTCCAGGAAGAGAAACAATGGTAAAGATAAAGAGAATGAGGAAGATAGAAAGAGAGACAAACGTGCAAAGGGAAGAGAAACGAGGGTAGGTAGAGAGAAAGGGGAAGAAAGAAAGAGAGAGAGACAGGCAAATGTGCATTCACAAGAAAAAAGATGAGGGTAGATAAGATGGACAGAAAAAGAAGAAAGAATAACGAAAGAACATGGCCGGGGAAGAAAAACTAGGGTAGATAGAGACAGGGAAGAAGAGAGAAATAAAAAGAGACAAAACATGCACAGGGAAGAGAGACTAGGGAGGATATAGAGAGGAGGAAAAAAAGAGAGACAAACATGCATTGCCAAGAGCGATGACAATGGACAGAAAGAAGGAAGTGAGAAAGATGTGCTCAATGACGTCAATGGCATTGGTCTTTTTGCACAGCCCATATATTAGCACAGAGTACTTTATGTTTATGACCTACTCTGTCTTACTCTTGCACTTTGTGTTTACTTGAACAAACTTACTCTAGACCGAAAGAATTCAGTCGGTCCCGCAAGTTTCGGTTTAAGCAGCATCCACTGTACAATAACGTGGCATTTATTATTCAGTCTTTTCTCCAAGAAAAAGATATTAATCTTCAGCTTTCAATTAACCTAAAACAACAGCAACTCGTTCTTCGTTTTCTGGAATAATTCTGTGAAAGATTCTATTCCTTCTACTACATGTGAAGTGACTACAAATGAAACAAAAGCAACAACAAAATCATTGGAGTGTCTTTCAATATTTCATAATGAAAGTCCACTTTATCAATTGCGTTAGTATTTAAAATTTCCAACTCTTGACAGTTCATAATGTATGAAAACACTAGAAACGCATTTCCAAGTTTTCTTCTTCAAACAAATTTTTATTGAACATAAACCATCCCATACCACTGCCTTTGTGCACTGTTAAGATAAACTTACTAGATCAAATTTTCAAATGAAAACAACTTTTGAATAAGGCGTACCAGACTTCACAGAGTTCAAAGTTCAGCTCAATGCCCCCTGAAGAATTGTCACCCACTTGTGAGAAAGTCATAATCGAATATCACAGCCACTCTGAACAACACTAAAATGAACCCAGCAATTCTTAGTTAGAGTCTTGCTTGTATCTTGGATCGTTTGGGAAATGGCGTTCAAAATTACCACAAAAGACCAACAGGAGTTTAACAATGGCCCTCACTTTCACTGCATCAATTTCAGTCATTGTTCAAGAAATTTTATATGTTCATCTAAACAACAATGGGTGGGTGATACGGAGAGTCTATAGTTTTTAGTCTTTCTTAGCCAATTTCTCCATCTCTCTGATTGGCAGATGCATTTGAAGTGGGTCACGGAGTCGGCGAAGATCATGCTCTGCTTCAGATATAGCCTCGCGTAGTTTGTTGTACTTCTCCACATCGAGATTCTCTTTCTTTGCCAACTTGTGGAACTTGATGAGGAACTGACGGTCTTTTGCATCCGGGAAAAGATATTCCTGTGGATGAAAAATACATTATATTATTGCTCCGTAGTACAGTAAAACTTAGATATATAATGAAATCGTCAGGACTGGCTCAATGTGCTTGTCATCGAGGTCTCTTTACATGTCCAAGGTGCTTTAACAAAGACAAAGAGGGACAGGGGTTTTCTTTTTCTTTTCATACAACTGATGTCATGTTATTCATGCGCGTTGTGTCCCAGTTCCACTGTATTTGTTGTTGTTGATCAGACTAATAGGGGGCTCTCCTGGTCTTGAGGTTAGTGGTGTCTGCCTCTCATGCCAAACGTTGTGGGTTCGATTCCGGGACAGTGCCGGCATGTTATCCCCATTAATTTTTTTCTTCTTCTTCTCTATCTATGCCTTGTCTACTCTTTCAACCAATTTTCTGACTCTTTCTCTCACTCTCTCCCCCTACTCCCTGCAACTCTGTCACCTGCCTTGCTTCTCTTCTTTTCTACCTTGTCTACTCCTTCCCTTTCAACCACACCCTTGATCTTAGGGTAGGTAAAATCAAAACACCTAGTCTTCTCGGATAAGGACGAAAAACCTCGGAGGCCCCATGTGTATGTTGCGCACGTTAAAGATCCCTTGGTGGTTATAAATAAAAAAAGAGTAAGCCTATCAGGCCGCCGCCCCAGCAAAATTAAAAATTAATCCCTACCCAAAAATACTTTGGAATGGTTCTGGGCGCCGAAATGACCTTATACAGTTGATGGAGCCCTAAAACCCTAACCAAATAAACAAACATAATCAGACTATTATGGATTATTCACCCTTAAGCTATCTTCACAGCCTACAGAGCCATGGCAGTCTTGCTCTATACCCCAGGAGTGGAGGGCCTTAAAATGGGCCCCTCAATACGACAAGAGTGCAATGTAATCTGAAGACCTCTCTGGACAATTCTCTATAGTTTAGAACAAGGCACCTTCACTTTTGGCACTAAGAAGTTATCTGGTCCACAGGGGCCTCCAGACTTCATTGTACTTCTTGAGTCCTAGAAGGCGAATAGAAAAGATACACAGTCCCAGGCTGCCATGGCCCTGTGGGTCTTAAGATTTAAGTAAAAAAAAAATGCCCCAAAGTCCTTCTTAGATAACAACAGCAAAAACCATTCACACAGTGCTTAAATATTGATATAAGCTAAAGTCATGCCTTGTCAGGTTTGACTCAGCAAACAAATTGAAAGAATACAGAAAGCTGGTGATGATTTCTGTGACCCAGGACAAGGCATCGTCACTTTGGAGAAACAACCTTATCTATAGAAAAAAAAGCTGTTCTACTGTTCACAGGACTAGAAGTTTTGCTATTTAAGGGGAGTTAAGAAGTGGGAAATCCTTAAAATACTCTTGTAAAAAGATGAAAAAAAAATTCAGACCTTGGCATTAGTCAGGGTTTTGCCCACAAGATTGTGAAATATACGGACTCTACAACACCTGAGTAGGCTGATCCTCCATACTTCTCTCAACATTCTCAAGTAAAAAAAACAGCACTCAACCAACCTGCTTTGTGAGGAGGAAGTAGGCAAACATGCCCACGGAGGTGCCGTATGTGACAAAGTAGGTCACAGGTTCCATGATGTCCCAGGAGTACTCCCACCAGGTGAGTCGCGCCAGGATGCCGAACTGAAGGCTCATCATACCCAGCCCCAGCCAGGATAATCTGTTCGTGTTGTCGTTGGCCTTGGCACACAGGCTTTGACTTTTCTGTCCAAATCAGACGAAAAAAATTGTTTTTAACAAAAATGGCTGCAGTTGGACACACTTCCAAAAATTGGATCATACAGATAATATGAGAGATTCAGAAATGTCACTTGCATGTTTTCAATACAATAATGGACAAAAAGTTGATTCTAAATACCCCAATAAATGAAGCTAAAAGCGCTTTTCTCTGCTGTGGGCTAAACTTTTACGTTTTTTTTACATGCTTCACTTTAGAACCACAAGACAGAACTTTTTCTTCTTTGACAAATGTTTTCAGGTCCTCAGTTTCAAAATCTACCAGGAGATATCTTTACATAAAAAAGAATTTGTAAAATTCAGGAAAAATAAACTATAATTGATAGTCTACTCAACAACATTGATGGTAACACATGCAAACACAGCATGATAAACTTTGTACAAAAGTATGTCAAAAATCAGCAAAGCAAAAAAAGGTGCAAGGATTGACTGTGTGGTTTGATTCTTTGTTTCTTATCCGACTGAGATTTCAAGACATGATGGCACAGGTGTTTGGAACTACCTGCAGAGGAACGCGGCCAAGGACAGTCCCAAGCCTGGCTAAGAAAATAGGAACGGTTGGCAAGAGGTCAGCTTCCCCTCTTTTTCCAACAACCCAAGCTACAGAAACACTGAACAAAACTATGTGCATCAATTCTAATGGACACAATAAGTGATGCTGTCGACAAGTTCTACCAAGTGCTACAAGCAGTGGTAGCATACCTGCTCCATGGGGGCAATCTCCATGTTGAGATCTTCTAGCTTTTTGAGGATCTCTTGTTCTTTTTCCATCTGGTGATTCTCGACATTGAGAGTAGAGTACAGCTTAGATATCAACTGCTTCACGTCCGACATGGTCTGTGCGTCCTCTGATGGAACAGGACCTGCCATGCAGAACATACAAAGAGATATTGCACACCAAAGCTCCATCTATAGGGACATCCCCACCAAAGAGAACGAAATCAGACCACATTAAAAAATCGTATTAAGACCAAAAGTAAAAAGAGGAACCCCTCTTAATTATTCACTCGGTTAACTGTCTTCTTGCAGGCCTTAGTGTTCCAAGGGACGTAACACTAAAAAAAAATTCAAACAAAAAATCATTCAAAGTAAAGTTTGCACAAAAACTCTGATAAAATAAAACAGAACATGGGACAGGGCAAAATCTATTTGGTTACTTGCTGGGATTTATAACACCACCCTCAACTCTCGACCTGAATGTCAACCACGGTGTAATTTAAAAACATTTTGAGTCCTGACAGACACTGAACTTACAGTGCACTTGCATGGCACACAGTTACAGACTATTGCTACTGGGCTAATCTGTCTTAGTCTTAACACCATTCCCATCGATCAAGTTGGCTGGCAAGACAGCTCCCAACCTACTGTTTTCAAAGTGTTAGATAACCCATGTGGAAAGGGCCATAACCCCCAATCTCTAATCCAATATCAGAAGACTCAGCCTCCAAGCCAAAAAGGCCATTGAGATCAAATAAAAATCCAAAACCGAAAAAAAAATCAATTTTAAAGATACACCTTCCATCTCTGAAAACTTAATAAGAATACTTTCATGCTTAAAACAATCTTCCCCCCAAGAAAACATATATGTGCATCATCTCTTGCTGTAGCAACAGAAAAATACTCAAGCTCACAAAGCACTGGGGGGCTGACATCATATTTTTGTTCGTTGATACTTATTTGAAAGTCTGACCGCATCAGTACATCAATGGTTGTTGCCTTTGCAATTCTGTTGCCCTCTGAAAGAGAAAAAAAAAAAAGATGCAATTAATAACCTTGACAAAATTTTCAATCACATTCAAGAGAATGTCAGGTACAAAATAAAAAAATAGTTATGGAAAATTAATCATGGAAACTCTTCACGTCTTTTGTTCCTTCAAGCTCAAAAACGTTCTTTAGAAAGCACAACATTAGATGAGTATGAAAAAGTGACAGAATAATTGCATGTTGATTATTTTGAGAAGAAATGTGGATTTCCAAAGCCTATAGAAAAAGAAGCCAACAGAAAGTAGCCAAAAGTAATAGAGAGCAGCACTACTGTATATCATTTGATTTGGTTGGCGAGGTTTTGATTCTTTAGTTGTTGTAAGAAAACATCTGAAACTTTATCAGAGAGGCAGAATGTGTAATATAAAATATCAAAATGCATCTTTTAGAAAACAAAAGGAGTGTAATTCAACCTATAAAATAGACTCCTGGTCATGAGGTTAAGGAACATTCCCATCTCATGGACTACATTACAAATAATTTCACACAAATTTGTCGCCCCCCTTCATGAAAGCAGAAAATAATCTCTCACTACATTGCTAACCACAGTGAAGTATTGTTGTTGTTGTTATCGATCAGGGCCTTACATGGTTTATTCAACTTCCAAATATCAAGTAGTCTTCACGCCCTGTAGAGTCATGGCAATCTAGCTCTGTACCCTAGAAGTGGAGAGCCTTAAAATTGACCCCTTCATACGACAAGAGTGCCATGCTGTCTCAAAAGCTCTTCAGCACAGAGCAAAGTATAAAATCTGTATTATCTTATATTTAAATTATACATAACTATTAAACAGCAATCAATGTCATGTGGACATTGTAAAGAGCATTAATATATATACCTTTAGAGAAAAAGGAGACAGTCTCAACACCTCCATCTTCCTCCTTGATGAATTTGGCAAAATCCCCTACAGTTTGTGATATAGGCTTCAACGTGAATTCACAGGATTCCTTCCGTGAAGGCAAAGGAAGAGCAACAACGGGAAGCCCATCTCGAAAATCAACAGTGACATCTGATGAAGAAATCAAATAACATTTTAAAAAAACATAAAGTATCAGTCAGCCATTTTTCTATTCAGATAAAAAAAAAAAATGGAATATGAGCTCCTTATCGACTAGGCTCTGGGGTCGGTTGTGTGATCAGGCTGAATCTGCCACAAACATTTCACTACCTCAGTTAGGAGAGAAGAGCGTACAGAGGGCATATCAGTCAGCATACTCTAATCAAAGAAAAAAATGGCAATGATCCAATTTGAAAATACTTTTGTTCAAAATAGGCTTTAGAATTTTGTTTTACACTTTCAAACCTGATGAAGAAGCAGGTCAAAACTATGCAAGTAAATCTATAAAAAAAGTGTTATAATATGGAGTAAAGATAACAATTTTTAGACACAGAAAACATCAGATCAACCTTTGTTCTGCTCCATCGTTGGTCTCAAAATTTTTGACAGTGCTTGAAAAATAAACCAACAATTCATGATATTAGTGGTTACATGCTCATCATCATGAAGAAATTGTAAACAAACAACAAAAAAAGCTGAAAGAAATTACGAGCTTTTTTTTTTCCTGCACGGCATAATGAATGAAAAATTGTAACTGAAAAAAGTAATCTACACTTTGCTGTAATTACCTGTTTTATATAAAACTTGAGAACTGTAAGGACGTAAGAACTGATTTAAGGAAGTCTGAGCTCGATGCAATGTCAGCAGCTGAGGATGAGAGATTGCATGTAAATCATTTTGTGCAATAAAAATTAATAAATATTGGTAAGACAGGCACTCTCGTCCCTAACTCCTTTCTAAATTGCTTTAGTACCATTATTTCATGCTAAAGCATGATGACTGATTGTAAATTTTCTGTTGAGCATTTGCAAAAAGGTGGGGAAAAACGCATACATGACACAATACTGTCTGCAAAATGCGTTAGATTTATTTGTTGGTTTCATCTAAAACTTGATATGCAAATCACATAGTGCATGCCTAAGCTGCACTACTAGTTTTAGAACCTACATTGGCATTACAACCTTGTATTTATCAATCTTATGCAAAAATTGTCCATTTTTCTGTGATTCCTGGTGCGTCACAAGTTCCAAGAATGTCCTAATCCTAGCATTTTTTAAAATATTTTTTTCACATGTTTACGTTGATAAAAGGTTGTTTTTCTTCAATATATTCATATTTACTCACGAAAATGTTTTATTTGTTCATAAATATGCGATAGATTTTAGCTACTTGTACGTTTGTTATGTCGTCATCAGTACTACAGCTTATCAAATCCATTTGCTATGTGCCGTTTCTTCACTACTCTGATGGCTACGATGTGCGGAAAGAACATCGGATGCCTAGATCTACCATTTTGATCAGCCGATTGAACACTGTCACTATCGTCGTCATTTCGTGACATACCGGAAATGACAAAATAACACTTTCGCTTGTAATGGTCATTTCCGCTGGCCGGATGTTGAACCCCCCCACCTCACCTCCCCCACCCCTTGCCCTTACGATTGGTCCAGCTTTCCTTTATTCAGACTAGATCTACATCGGATTTCATTATCTGACTTGAGTGGCAACC